>CAKNXH010064085.1:0-124884 GCA_932178445.1 Andricus quercusramuli
TAATTGTCCTGATGAGGAAAACATATCTGTTTTCGAAACGTTGGCAGATGATATGCAATAAAGGATCTAACAACTAATCTCCTTTTTTTTGGTCTGAAGTATGTCAAAAACTACCTATATATATTAATTTTTATAAATTTATATCACTCAGACAAACAACATCGCTCAAACACCATCATTAATATAACTAATTTATACTAATTGGCACAAAATGTGTAAAATTCCACTGTCATTAGATGAAAAACTGTCCACTGTTGAACGGGAATGAACACCAGAGTTTTTGAAGTGCCCGTGCCCCTTGCCGTAAAGTTCGTGGCATGTTAGATTTCGCTGGTGACCTTGTAATATATTTCGCTGGTGTCGTTTTAATTTGGAGGCATTATTCCAGGTGCGTCATTATGTATTAATTTTTATTAATCCTACTAGTTCGACATGCATCACAACATCAACACCGCACTTTCGAAAAAAAAAATTATTGCGAAGTTTCTAGGCACGTCGAAAAAAATTTAGAAGAAATAATGACAAATTAATAATGAGGAATGCAGTGATATGATGGTAATGAGTAAACTGAATTTTAAGAGTAATACTTTCAAGAAGAAAATGATGTTGCGAGATTGTAAACAAGAATATATTATTATAATTCTTACTACGTTCATGTTTCTATAGATGATAGGTATGCTTTTTTAAAGTTTCATTTTTATTACTAGAATGAACTGTAGTAGGTAACTACAGTAGGTAACTACGTAGTAGGTAACCTGCCCAAGCCCTCTCCGCCTCTTCTTCAAACATTTTATTTTCCTCATATTTTTTTTTATCACACAACTCAGTATACAGAACATTTCATTGGGATTGTTTCGAAATATACTTGATGTCCAGTGAAATTTGGAATTCAATTACTCGACGTACTAGAAAAAAGTGTTTTTTATTGAAATATCATTTTTTAATTGTTAAATAATCATTACAAACCGATAAGTTAGTCTTCAAAAGTAGGGTAACTTTGACCTAGCATATTTTTAATATCATCAATATTTATCAAAATTTGACAAATATTCGTTTGACCTAATTTATTTACGAATCCAGGAATACCACATACATTATAATTGTTGCCAATGGTTATACATAAATTAACCGCACGAAGTCGAAATGAAGCTTGAAATATTGAATATACTCTACTTGAATTTTCGTCTAATCGAAACATTTCATTGGGATAGTTTCGAAATATACTTTATATTCAGTGAAATCCAAATTTCAATCCCAGTTTGTACTACATATCGAGTATATTTCGAAACTTTCCCAATGAGATGTTTTGATTAGACGAAAATTCAAATAGAGCATTTTAGTAATTTCAAAATTTGTTTCGAAATCTCGCTTCTATTTTCAAACTTTCTGTCGACTTCTTGCGGCCTTTTTATCTATAACCATTGTTAAAAATTGTAACTTATGTGGTATGCCCGGATTCGTAAATAAATAAGGTAAAACTAGTATTTGTCAAATTTTAGTAAATATTAATGATATTGAAAATATGTTAGGTCGAAGTTACCCTATTTTTGAAGACTAACTTCTCGGTTTGTAACGATTATTTAACAATTAAAAAATGAAATTTGAATACAAAATTCTTTTTTTCTTGTATATTGAGTAATTTAATTCCAACTTTTACTGGATATCAATGATATTTTGGAAAAATTCCAATAAAATGTTTTGATTAGACGAAAATTCAAATAGAGCATTTTCAATATTTCAAACTATGTTTCAACTTCTCGCGGCTAGTTTATCTGAAGGTATTGCAAAAAAATTTTACTTTTATGATACGCCTGGTTTTATATAAGAATAAGCTAAAGATTGCATTAATAAAATTTGAATAAATGTTGACGATATAAAAAATATGCCTGATCAAAGTTGCCCTTCTTTTAAAGACAACTTTCTCGGCTTGCAAATGATTCTTTCTTAAATAAAAAAGAGATCCCTATAATGTAAACTATTTTTGTGATAGATTAGGAAATTTTTAACCAAATTTTTGATATTGACATTCAATTGCCAAAATAGGAAACTTAGGTTCTTTTCATTTTTCTATTATTATGTTCAGTTTTTATGGTAGAAGTGACACCTAAAAGTATATATCATTCGAATCAGAATTTCAAGAAATATAAAAATTTGTTGAAAGTCAGAGAAGTGTTTTTGGCAAATTTTTTGGGAACTTTAAGATTTCGTACATTTCTTCCGTGGCTAAAGAGAAAATTCAGAAATGAATTTGAGGAGCTTTTCTTGAGAGTTGTGCTATATGTGAATTACAGTTAGCGTAAACATTGTGACTTTAGGTCCTAAAACTTGCCGGGGTGAGGTAAAGGGGATGCATTGTAGTGAGTACAATAGATTTGGGCGTGCCTAAAGGTCTCCAATATTTGGCCGCCAGGGTCGGTAGTTACTTGTCTTGAATTTACTCCATGCAGGCACTTCGTTGATACCTGTTTTCTGACCGCGGGAGGGAACTCGTGTGCAGCCTGAAGAAGTAAAGCCCGATCCAAATATTCGGCATTCGGCGAAAGCCGAGTAAAAGTTCACCAAATACCTATTAGTATAGATGGGTCTACTCTAGGCGAATTTTTAGTATTCGTGCTCACCACCACTTGCCAAGCTTCCATCGCGAGCGAGCAACTGAAGTTTCAGACGGCATCCACACATTCGGGGTTATTCGGCGAAAATTGTTGGTGGGCTGTACGTATTACTATTTATATATTGTTTAATTATTTGTGACTTACTGTAATTAAATAAACTAAAGAATAAATAATTTATAAACAATAACAAATTACAGCAAAATAAAATTCGTTTAATTTTCCATTACTTTTAGATAACGTCGTAACTTCGTATAGTTTATGAAGCCTTAACTTAGTACACAAGTAACGCAAAGTTATATTTTATTATTATTTATTCATAAATAAATAAAATAAATAATTTATAAACAATAAAAAATTGTAACGAACTAATAAAATTCATTCAATTTTCAATTACCTTAGGATAACGTAATAACTTCGTATAGTTCATGAAGCCCTAACTTTGTACATAAGTAAAGGAAAATTGTATGTTAATATTATTTATACATAAATAAATCTGAATTGTCTACCATATTGTTCCCTCATCTCGACAACTGTAGACGACGACTGCAGAGAGGAGAGCGAATATTTGCCGTTTCTAAAACTGCTCAGCATTTGGTAATGTTCGCATGTCTGGATACCAGTGCTCGGGTATGTTCGCCACTCTTCTTCCTCTGCCCTCTTCTTCTTGATTGTGGCTTATTTCTATTCAGCAAACGGCCAAAACTAAACATAAAATTCTCCACGTTGTAATTTACCCATGAAAACTTCTAGGTAGTAAATCAATCCAGTGAGTGCATTACTTCCAATCACGTTGAGCTCGAACTTATACTCCAGTCGTGCCACCTTTAACCGCATGGGGAGGGAGCAGGACGGGAAACGCCGTCCGTGCCCAAACCAATCCATCCTTCCGCAATTTACTTAAAGTATACAAAATTACAGAATAATATTTCCCTTCCCAAAGAAACCTCTAATTTCGCTTAATGCTTCAATATCTGTCTCAAATATCAGATCCGAATGTCTGACTTGCTCAAGGGATCTGCCCGGAAACCGTCTAGAAAGATAGCCCATGAAGGCTGGTCAACTCTCAAAAAGAAGGCAGCACTCATGGATTAGATGATTAAGATCTCTGAACCCGTCACCACATTCACATTCACCCGGCAAATTCCATCCCATTTCCTGGAAATGAGTACTCGTACAAATGTGATATGTTCTCAGGCGCGTAATCGGATTCAGGTACCTTCTAGAAAACCTGAAGCCCCTAAACCAAGGCCTTGGAGTCTTAAATGCAATAGGTCAAAATATTTCCTTCTACTGTCCACATCTCTCTCATAAGGCCAGAGGTGCGAGCACCAAGACTCAAAGTCATCCTTGATACAGCTCACCATATTTTTATGTGCAGATCTCGCACATAAATCAGCGCCTTCGTTAACCGGGATTCCAGCATAAGCAAAGATCCACATCAGCACAATTGTGTGTCCAAATTTAGAAGCCCTTGCCAAAAGATCACCAATCTTCCGTACTAAGACGGGGCCCTGAGGGTCCAAGAAGCTATCTCTAATACAGCGTAAAACTGATTGAGGATCCGAGCTGATAACAAAACTCCCAACATCCCCTTTCAGAACACAGCTGACAGCAGACAGGATCGCGTAAAGCTCAGACGAGAGAACCGAAGTGCCCCACTGAAGGGGAAGACCACAGCCCGAAATCTCCGTGGTCCTATCAACCGAACCATCAGTGAAAATCCACGTTGAGGCCGGGTATGCCACCGAGGAAAAGCCCTCGAATGCCAAAGCTGAATCACCTGACTCCCCAAATATCACCCCGGAATCGTGATCGATTTTAGCCTCAAAGATAAGATCCTCCCATTCGCTGTTAAAGGAGGCTGGCATCAATGAACGAGACACACACTGAAGAATTCCCCACATCGAATCGTATGTTGCTATTAGACCTGTCTTGTCTAAGCGAACCCTAATATTTCTTCCTTTCCTTCTACTCTGACGGAGATCCTCCGAATACTGAATACCCTCAGTGCCTGGCACCTCACCCTGTCCAGGATACTTAGTGCAGAGGAACTAGTACACGCAAAAAGCCGGACACCCCATTCCAAGCAAGCTCTGACCAGATTTTTGTACACTAACTCTAGGGTGGATGGGTCGGCACCCCACGTGACCTTTGCAATAACCCGCTCTTTTTTCTGAGATCCCATAATGTGAAAAAGCCGAATTTTTGTACTGCTTTTTCACAAAATATCACATCCCCTGAGACCGGGCCGATGTTCAGTAAAAAGGCTATTTACAATTTTAAAAAATGATTTTCATGAATGGATGTATCTTTTTTTCTACGATTGCAACGACATAAAAAACTCATTTTCGATTTTTTTTAGATCCTGCATTCTTAAATATCACGACAGTATCAAAAAATTGTTAAAGGGGATTTTCTAGGCCCTTTTAAAACGAGCAATGTTTTCTTTTGAGTTTTCATTGATCTCACGTTGTCTGGCTGATAATTTGAATGGGTTCGTTGCATGAATTTTAGATAATATATTTTTTAAATACTGCATGAAATTTGGTAAGCTTAGTGCATTCAAAAAGTTTTTTGTAGACCTTATTTTTGAGAAAAAAATATTCAGGAAAATGTATCGAAATCCCTATTCGAAAATTCAGTGACCTTGAAACGTCACATCCTGCAAACCGCTAAAACAATCACTACAGTTACTCCATTGATTAATGAAGTTCTAGCAGACAGCTGGCGAAAATTCAAATTACGATTTCTAAGAGAGATATTTCTTTACTTACAATTTTCGAAAAGCAGCAGTTAGTCGTAACCAAATCTCACTAAAAATAAAATTTTGCTTAAAATATTAAACCTAAGAAAGATAGTACACTCGAACTCCAAAGATACGAGCTCCAGAGATACGAGCACTCCACAGATACGAGCATCTTGACTCCAAAGAAGCGAGCGGAATTTTTTCCCCTCTACCCCCACCATTTCCGAGAGTGAGGCGCGCGCGTGTGCGCGCTGATTTGAATTCGACGTTTGTTCACTGCGAATTGCATACACGCGCGTGCGCGTAGTAGGCCTATGGGCGTTCTCACGCATTACCCCCAAAATCTAAACGTTGCAGGAGTGGGAGCCCCTTTGACGCTCGTATCTTTGGAGTTCTCGATTCCCGAACTTCTCGTATCTTTGGAGTTCGAGCGTAATACATATTTTCATTCAAGTGCATGCGAGTGAGAGTTTTCTAAGGAATCATGAGATAATTTTTTCTCCTCGAAACTCTGCCCAGAGCCTCTACCACCATAAAATTATGTGGGCAGGGGTTAGACTGAGTGATTATGAGTGACTTAAGTCACTCGATGAGATAAAATTTCTCACCATCCACATGTCGACTTGGGCACATTTTCACTGTTACACTTTACAAATCCTAGTTTTAGTAACATTCTAGGCATTTCAAATACCTTTTAGGGTCTTCTTTATACTTTTAAAACACGTTCACAATGATAAACACAACAATAGGTTATGTTTACTTTTAACACTTGTAATAGCTACCGGCCATATGGATTCCCCCATCAACTGGACAACCGCGCTACACAGACTGAATTGGTGATCCGTCCAACCAATCAGATATTCCCACAAAAATTCAAATAATTTACTATTCAAACATTAAAAATAAAGATTCAAACTTTTTGAAAAAACTTTTCTTACGAAATTACATTAATTTTGTAGTATTCTTTTCATTTAACTGTGAAAAAAAGTTTGATAATATGCAACAACCCCATTATGTATTCTTCAATCGAATTTTTTTTCTTATTAATATTTGTCAGTATTTTGCATTAAATGGTGAGAAAATCAGTATTTCGAAAGTTATCGTGCCTACAGGTTAGACACTAATGACTACAGACAGGCAGACACCTTAGTAAAAATAGTTTTTTTTTCTTCCTCACAGGGTGTCTCAAAACGTGGAGATTTGACGAAAACCGACGAAGTTGAATTTAACATAAAAGTAATACCTTCTCATTAGGATGAGAGTGTAAAAATGGTTGCCTAATCGAAAATTATAGCTGCAAAAGGTTATAAATCTTGTTTATAAATATTGTTTATTTGTATCCAATCTCTAACTAAACCTTATTATACCAACAGATGCTCCAAAAAATATTAGTTTGAAGCAACAAAAAGTACCAGTCCTGGAAAAACCACTTTAGTTGATTAAATTGTTTATAACAAAAGGAAACAACATTTATTTATCTGATACTGCTAAGCATTCTGCTTGAGAAATTCCTGCGCTGATCACAGTTATTTTGGAATAAATTACCTCTACTCCCAAAATTTCCAATTTTTTTTAGAATTCTGACATCTTTTTGGATAGTTCTAGACGTCTCGATAACTTTTAAAAACAGTTCTGGCGCCTAAGTGGCCCCAAAATCGATTTATTAAAACGAGGGTGGCCATGTACACTCCCCTTCCCGCTTTTGAAAATGTAAAGTTTCGTTTTGACTTCTAAGTAGATTCAGCATAGTTCCAAAGTTCCTAATGCTTTGCAGAAATAATTCCGGCAAGTTTCTCCAGGTTTTACAAGTCTTACAGAAACTGGATTTTTTCACACTCCTTTTAGTTCTCCTCCCCTAGAGGCCCATTGAAATATCTCATACCACTTTTTGATCAAACCAAAATTAAAGAAGCTACAAAAGTTTCAAGAAACTGAAACATTGTGAATTTAAAACTTTGAAGAGTTTCTGGATTTGGGATTAGACTTCTGTTCCCTCCCAAAAGAGTTGTTTACATAATTTCATAAAACATTTGATCAAGCAAAACACCAAAAAGCTAAACCAGTTTGAAGAGACGCAACAATATTATTATTAACAATTTTGAATTTGAAACTTTTACGGGTTCCAGGAGTTTGGATTAGATTTTTGTCCAAGAAGCTGCAGCAGTTTAAATTCTCCCAAAAATTTGTACTGTTCAAATTTTAAGAATTTTAAGAGTTCTGTCCTCCCCTCCATAAGATATCTTTCTATAAACAACTCTTGTACCACTTTTCGTTCAACCCAAAATCAAAAAAGATGCATCACTTTGTAGATCACACAATTAGAAGTTGAAATTGAAATACATTTTAAAATTGCTTCTATTCGAACCCTTCATGTAAGCACGAATATATTTTAAACAAAATATTTTGCATTTTCAACATTATCTAATGAAAACGCCAATAGTTTCAACTGTTTGCAGTTCCCAAAATACAAAAGACGAGTTTCAGTTTTCAAAAAAGTCTGCAAGTTTTCGAAAATATGGATACTTCTTCGACGGACTATAACCCGTTAAATGCAGTCATATTTGCAAAAATACAAAATAGAGATTAGTTTTGATTGGGACTATTGGACTATTTCTACAACTCTTGCAACATACCTCATGCATTGCCATAAGCATTTGTTATCAGTTCTTTTTGAACATCTGAATATTCTGTAGAGTTTCCGAGTGCTCTATCAAATTGTTGATTTTTACATATAAACCGTTTTTTAACCGAGGGTAAGAGTTGTCAAAGGTTTTATTATTTTTTTTTACTGAAGACGTGCAACATAGATTGGTTCAAAAATGCATTGGAAATATTTGTTTCGTGCAGAAGGCCAACAATCCCCTAAATTCAGTTCAAAATCTGAAAAAAGAAATTGCAAGTTTCTCTTTTTATTTTTCGAAATTTTGGTTTTAGCAGATGCCTCCGGGCACTCGAAATTTCTCATACAGTACCATTCACGTTAGGTGAGTTCCCCACCACATAACAAATCTTTCTCCCCTTGCTCTTTATCCTCATATCTGATTGGTTGAGAAAATCGAAGCTATTCAAAAAAGTTAAGGTCAAAATTTGACACTTGCGAAAAAAAACAGCAGAAGACATTCAGAGGTTATTATGCTAATATTACATACCAACCCTAAAAAACTTTCTGCCTTGTTACAAGTTTTGTTCAGGAAAAACAAAAATTTGAGGATTCTGAATAGGCACGTACGTGTTTCCCCACATAAAGTAATTTTTATTTTATGCTTAGCTTGATCATTCTTTAATAATAAAAATGTAACACAAATTGATAAACTGTGAGAATAAATGTTAAAAGTGATTTTTAATTATTATTATTTTTGTGGCTCGCTGACGTAGCAACCTGACGTAGCAACGCTCAGTATTGTGTTATTGTATACTTAGCCTCTGAAAAATATTTGTTTCAACAGGAGAATGGAAAAAAGAGAGCGTCGGTGTGTTCAACCTCAAAACTGATCGTTTAATGTTATTGCGATTTTTTTGCATAAAAAGACGGCACGAAACCTCAAAAATGGTCGACACCTCGTCAGAAGGTTCTGCGGACGAGGAAGAAGTATGACGAAAAAATAAAAAATATGTGTTTTTGATACTCGCCCGACCAGCAAAACCTCGGCTCCGCCTCGGCTTTGCAAAAGTCGGGTGGGAGACCGAATCCCATTCATCCGCTCAGCTGACCGAGAACAGCAGCGGCGCCATGCGAGGTGGCCGGGAGCTTGTGCTGATGCAGGCCACAAAAGAAAAAGCATCCGAGCTAGCAGCCGACAGCGCAATTAATTAATTAACATTAATTACACAGGCCGACAAAGTTTAAACCCAAAGACCAGACTATGTGACCCCGAAGGATTTTTGGTGTCCTAAAAACGAGTCCGTTGTCTAAATTTTTCCTATACGTCAGGTTTTTGATATATCTAACCTAAATGTGTAAAATTGGCTATTTTTAGCCATATTTGAGGTAATATAACATGATCAGAAATTCATTTGTCTAAAAACGGCTAACGCTATCGTTTAGGACACATTTTTATCTTCCATTTCCACTTTTGATCATCCCGAACCGATGTTTCTCTCCGAGACATCGCGCATTAACCATTTCAGTTCTCTTCGCCTTGCATCGTTCCACAATGCATTGGATAACGGATTCGGTTTTAGGATACCAAAATCCTTCGGAGCCACATAGTCCGGTCTTTGGGTACAAAAAAGATGTAATTTTTGTCGGCCTGTGTTATTAAACGTACTTTCGGCTGGGGATGAAGAAAAATAGTATACGACACTCGGCCTCCATATCACGCACTCCCGGAAATCCAACTTTCTGGCCTTGGGTCGTAATATACTATAATATTTTTCTTCTTCAGTCTAGAATTGCTAGCCATTTACGAATTGAAACTGGCTTATTAAATAGGTTACATTGAATGTCAACATTTTTTGATAGGTGATAGTGCGATAGGTGGGAGGGTACTGCAAAAAATATATGAGAAAAAATCCGTGAAAAGTACCCCTGAATCCAAAACTGTCAATTCTGCACGTAGTCTACACTTTTCACCACTTTCTCTCGGTTTTTTTTTTTGCCAAAAACTATTATTGTTGTTCTAGTAGAGTATTTATCAATATTTTGAAATAATTTTCTATTATTCAAACAAATTCTACTTGTCATATAAAAACAATGGTAATCACCGACTGAAACTTGACATTTGATACGTGGACATTTTTAGTCATATCTCGGGAACCCATTACGATTTTTAAAGCTTCATCGGCTGGAATGAAATATAAGCTTTCAAAGACTGTGTGGTTTGAATTTCAGATCCCAGGAATACATGAAACACTTTTAAAGATAAAACGGTGAAAACAAAAGTTGAAAAAGTGAAATCCATTTTTTTAAAACAAATTTTATTTATACCCTCTAAAAACTTGAAAAATTGTACCAATTCATAACAATTACCAACGTGATGCAATAATGGAGTCCACATATATCCCAATGGATGTTGACGTTGAAGAAAAGGTGTTCACGAACATGGCACATGATGATACTTTAATTGTCAACAAATCAGTATTAGCGCCAGTCATAATAGAAGAGCTGGACGAGTCTGCTATAAATGACATGAATGTCGACATGGGTGAATTTGTTGAAGCCAAAGCTCTTAAATATCAAGTAATATTTGAAAAACCAAATAGAAGTTTAGGTCCTGTGGAGCCGCCGTCAATAAATGAGGACAAAGTTGATACGACTGATACAGATATTTTAGAAGAACAGGATACTGAAACTAGCAGAGAAGATCAGCTTACACAACAATTTTTAAATGGAGAACTTACCTTCACGGAATACTCTTTAAAAATGGATAACAATAGGTTAGATTTTTCACTACAAAATGCAAAAAGAAAAAAGAATTCTGAACAATGTAACAAAAGGGTTTGGTCGGATAAGCATAGTATTATTAGTCCCAATAAAAATAAGTTTTCCCCCAAGTTTCAATCCGCTACTCCTTTTTTTTTTTGATTTCATAAACGTCATTTATAAGTTTTTGTTTCCCACAAGAAAAAATTCAGCGGTTCACTTTTTTCCCCACTGTGTAGCGGATGGAACTTGTCCGGCTGGGTCCTTTTGTCGAAGTATTTGCTTACTTTAAATATTTTGTGTCATTAAGACTGTTTGGTTCTTTTATTTGGAGTGAAATGTGCTTTTTTCGTAAAGTGATAACTTTGCTATTTTAGAGTCGTCTTCGATGAGCTCACGGATAATACAACAGGTCGTAAAAGAAAGGAGCGGAAACCAGCCCGTCAAAGAAGGAAGCTTCCAGCTGCTTTGCTAGGTCTTATGGGTGAAGCCAACTTGAGATTTGCGAGAGGAGAAACGGAATTGGCTGCACAAATGTGTATGGAAATAATAAGGTGAATTTTTATATTGTACGTATAATTGTCAAATATTAGTTGAATGTATAATTTTAATAATAAATGCAGGCAAGTTCCGTGCGCCCCCGAACCGTTCCAAACATTGACGATGATTTACGAGAATGATCAGCCTGAGAAGTCTTTGCAGTTTGCCCTTATAGCAGCGCATCTTAGTCCTAAGGATGCCGATCAATGGATAAGACTAGCGAATTTATCATTGGAAGCAAAAAATATTAAACAGGCAATAACTTGTTATTCTAAAGCGATTCAAGCTAGTCCACGAGACATGAGTTTGTATGAATCTCGAGCAAAGTTGCAAGAGCAGCAAGGTGACAAGAGAGCATTTCTGAAAAATTACACGAAGCTGGTTCACCAATTGGGAGCTGAGGACGGTAAAAGTATCATTATGTTCGCCAAGATGCTGGCAAAACGCTACACACAAGAAAAGAATTATGAACAAGCTCTGGATGCGATGGAACAAATATTCAATAAGTGTTCTGACCTTGTGACACTTGAAGAAGTGAACCTAATGACAGAATTGTTAATCGAAATGAAAAGCTTTCACAGATGCTTGGACATCCTTACCAAGTATACGAGTATTTGGATAAAGTACAAAGAAGGCTGTCATTCACAAGAATTAAAGGATGGAAAATCAACAGAATTGCTTTCGGGAACTAAAGAGATCGAAGCTTGTGACATCCCGGATGATGTTGTAGTTGAGCTGAAAGTAAAATTTTTAATCACCCTAGTTGAAATAGATGAAATCGAAATTGCTGATCAACTTATGTCGAAGCTATGTGCTAAAGAGGATCCAGAAACGTGGGGGGATTTGTTTCTGGATATTGCTGAAGCGCTCATGAGAAAAAAGGAATTTAGCCGTGCTTTAGTTCTTCTAGAGCCGTTAGTCAACAGTAAGAATTATAGTTTAGCTGCTGTTTGGTTGCGACACGCTGAATGTTGGAAGGGATGTAACGATGCCAAGAGAGCCACGAAATCCTACGAGATGGTGAGAAACTTACAACCGGCGCATACAGGAGTTCGGCTAGAGTTAACAAAACTGTATAAATTGGGAGGTCAATTCAATAAGGCTATAGAGATTTTAAAGCAAAATTCGGAAAACGAAGATTTGGATCCAGCTGTTTTATACGAGAGGACTTTACTTCTCTTCAAAGTTCGGAAGTACGATGAATATTTTAAATCTGGAATGCTGTTGTTTTCTAGACATTGTGCGACTTTAAGATCCAGATCAGAAATGACAGGACTAAGTAAGGCTACTAATATTCGTCAACGTCTCGAAGCCTTGCAACTTCACCGATTATCACGCGGAGAAACAATTGAGGACGAGAATACTCCAACATTTGTCGCTAGTGACGAACCTTCTTTAAAAAGTGAATTCGCACTGTTACTGCAAATGTGTAAGCTTGCGCATAAATTAAAAAAATTCGGACTTTGCCAAAGAATATGTTTCACTGCGTTAACCTCAAAGAGATTTGAAAAAAAAAATTCTCATGTCATGTTCTTGTGTTTAGTATCATGTATACATAATGGTGATTCCTATCATGGATATAATGTCGTGCGAGAGCTCGTGCGTGTTCATCAAAAAGCTAATTTTTGGAATTTATTGAATATCATCATTCAAAGGGCGGAGGATTCAAGGCATAACCGATTTATAATGCGTTTGCTTGGCAGAGAAGATGTTCTTTCTTATCTTCACATTTTACATGCCAACAATTGCTTAGTTTCTGGAACATATAAGTATGCACTCAACGATTATATATCATTGTTTAAAATCGAACCAAATTCGCTCCTTGCTCTGTTGGTATCGGTTACTCTTCTGCAAATGGCATGCCAGAAATTTTTTGCCAAGAAAAATCAGCTAGTGGCACAAGGTGAGAGTTTAATGTAAACTTTTCTTAGCAGTAATAAATAATGCTGGTAAATAAAATGAAACCTATGTATTCATGAAACGTGATATGCCATTGTCTAAGTTTTTTTTTAATCGCAAAATTCTTTTAATCAATGCAAAAAACTAATGTTTTATAGCAAACTTTATACTTGCCCAAATATATACTCAATAAAATCATATAGGGGCCATTTTCGCGTTTCCAAATACGCAAGAAATCTTGTTAGAAAAGTATATAGTTCCGGCACTGACCGTTCGCAAAATACATGACAGAGAAACCATCCGTTCCTGCAAAGTTGGCAGTTTGACACTTCATCGCTTGAGTTCTCTTGAATCTCCTTGAATTCCATCAATTTAGATGCCGAATGCAAAAGGAGATATAGCTCAGAGTGAGTGGGACGGGGTAGGCCTTGAACCCCTCACACACCCAAGAGGTCAGTGACTCAGCTAAATCTCCTTTTTGCATCCGGAAACGTTTGCAACGTTTCTAAAAGAAAATATGTGATTTTTCAAAATCACTAAAATTAAACCTTTGTTTATTCGATTATCGTAAAAATAATGTAATATATGATTTGAGATAAAGTAAGTGTTTATTCTAACCTAACATTTCTCTAAGCGCTCGGTTCTCGAATTTTCGTTCGCTAATTACTTGTATTTGATGTCAGGCAACACCAAGAAAAAGATTCATCTCAATATCCTTATCGGAATGCGGCGTTTTATATATTTTAGACCACATATACGAACCATGCTTAAGTCGCGTTTGGGTCGGTAATTTTTGCTGATGCTGTCACAATTCGAACAGTAAAAATTGAAAAAATCGTTGCAAGAACAATAAATTAACATTGATCCACGTGATAAAAAAACATGCGTACTATATTTCGAAAGTAACGAAAAAGGTAACGATTTTTGTAATTACCGTTACTGAAAAAGTGTAACTAATGTCGGGGGCAAAATTCGGGGCCCCTGACATCTTTTGATTGCAAGTCCCTAAAAAAAATCTCTGAATTGTTTAATAAAAAGAATCTGAGATCTTAAAGTCTCTCTCTCTCTCTTGTTCTCGCTCTCATTTAAATTATCAACGGAAAAACAGTTTATCGTGAATTCGTAAAATTAATAATATCTCCGAAATCATTCATTTTTTTTAAATATTAATTTAGGGCTTCCTCCTAAAGAGAATATTCTGTATATGTGACATGCGCTGAGGAAAATAGTCTAACTCGGAAAGCTAGAATTTTACAAGACGAGCGATGGAAATTGTGCCAGCAGACGAGAGTTTTGAGAGAGAGAGAGAGAGGGGGAAGGCTCATGAAAACTTCCCTCCACTCTCATCTGCAGCCTCACGCTTTTAACTTGCAGCGCAGTGCACGTTACACGGAGGGTTATTATAGGTGAGGCACGAAGATGTAGTTGTGAGTGGTGGGAGGTGTTTCAAGAGATCTTAGTCAGGCTGAAAAAAGCGCAATTTACGGGGTTCCTAAAAACACGGTTTTAAACAATAATAAAGCTCGGAAATTTTTTCTGATCGTTCCATCGAGAAGAGCAACTCTAAAACTATCAGAAGGTGTAAAACCTGAATGTCGATAATTTCCGAGTTACACCATTTTCCTCGGCTCACGTCACATATTTCACTGAAATGAACTTTAGATTTTTTAAAGCGCTTTTAAGTAATTGGTCATTTTCAGGGCCACGAACGAAAAAAAAAGAAATATTAACTTTCATTGAGTTACATTACTTGATCTGATATTGAAACAAAATTAAACTTTCGTTGCGTTATGAGACTCATGGATTGAAACCAAAATTGTCCTTTGTCTACTTCAGCTTGTTGATAACGTTACGAAAATAAAATTCAATTATTCTTTGTAATAACGAAAATTATGAGAAAATAGGCTTCTTACTCATGAAACATAAATTCATAAAATATAGTTATGATCTCGCATAACAATATGACAACTTCAGCCGAATATTTTTATTGAACTGAGAGGCTTTTTTGACTTGAGGAAATTCCATAAGAGTTACCGATCTTGTTTCCGGTGTACCAAAGTCATTCCAATCCGATAAGTTGAAATAATGGTTTACTATCTAATTGTCCCTAGATGTCTCACATGTCCTCAGTGAAAATTCAATGATGTAGGTGTATCGAACTAATTATCCTCCAAGAAGTTTAACTTCAAATGAAATTGTCCTACTTCCCTGATCATTAATTTGCCGTCCGGTCGACGTGATGTTAAAAGTGATACTTCCTGATCATAACTGGACCGTCTTGTCAACTTTTTATAAATTAAATTAATGTCTCAGGCTTAAGATGGTTACAGCCCTATATGTCAAGGGCATTTGTGATTAGAGTTGGATTTTTTATTTTTTGAATAGTAGGCACGGAGCTGTCCCTGTACGTATTGTCAGTCACGGACGCATTATTATAATGTAATCAAGTGATCTGATAAGAGCGTGTGCCTTGACCTATTGGGCAAAGCCTGGTTTTGACCCCATCATTCTCGGACTGGGTTGTAGTCACGTGCATGACGGGGGAAATTATTATCTAGAGAAGTTGTAGGCTCCGGAAGCTTCAATCATGGTTCCTTAAAGAAACCAATCCCAAAGCTACTGGAACGTGTACGCCATCTGCTTCTGCTCCTTCTGTCCTAGAAGGTAAGCAAGAGCGGGAAATTTACGCGTGATAACATCGGGCAACACTGTTCCTTGGAGTCAGGTCTCTAGCCGCGGATGACCTTACTTGGCAGACAAGACAGTTGGAGATGAAGGTTTCACCTCTGGATGCTTTTTTAGAGCTACCAATCTTTGTAGAATTTTAGAGGAACAGTGTTGACGGACCAGATGGAGTGATCCCAGGAGAACAGCCTTCTGCATCCGGTTCGCGATGAAATGAGCCTGACGCTGGCAAGCCGAAATCTTGTTGAGTTGGCTGATAAATGAAGCTTTCATACCTCCACGACAGCCGAGTATGAGAATTATAAGATGGACTTTGTAGCCTTGGTACAGCCTACTCAGCTCGAAAAGAAGTGCTTGATATTTCGCCGGTTTTTCTCCCTCCTTTGCCGTGATATTACCATCGGCTGGTGCCGAGAATTCAATCACGTAAATGATCTTGTTCTTCAGATCTTGGAGGACAATGTCAGGCTTCGTAGCACTGATACGTTGAGTGGTGGAGAATAAGAAATTCGAGTAGATCTTATACTGATCATTCTCCACAACGGACTCGAGTTCCCCCTGGGCGTATGGCAATACGGGCAATAGATCAACACCATAGAATAGCGTAGCTTGCATATTTAGAGCACCCACTGAGAACATGTCCAAGTGTTTCTGGCTCTTGCTTGCACGCTCGGCAGTTGGTATCGCGTACAGGTACATTCATTATGCGCTCGCAGTAAACTAAGGTGTCTATGACGCCGTCTTGACAGGCAAAAAGAAATCCCTCGGTCTCCGATCTCAATCCAGCAGACTTGAGAAACATGTTGGACAGACCCATCGAGAGCTCTTCTCTACGTATGATGCTGTAGAACTTACCATGAGGGGGTTTGTCAGCATGTTCTCTTAGTAGGAGCGTATGTTCTGCTTCCTGTATACGACTTTTGAGTACCAGAGGTGTTAGTGCTGCTAGGCATTGTGTAGTGTCGCTGGAATTAAATGGGAGGTCAAGCTCCTCTGCGGCCCTATCTGCTGCATGGTATAGAAACGCCGCAGCATTGGCGACTTCATGTTGATGTACGAGTCGCATAAGGGAATCCGTGCTTTTTAGAACTGAGCAGGCTGTAGCCAGAACCGTTCTTCGATGAAGATACTCTCAGCTTAGCAAGCCTCTACCCCCTTTATCGCGAGGGAGATATATTCGAGGTACGGAAGATCTAGGATGAAGACTTCGTTGTATTGTCATCATCTTGCGTGTGCTTCAATCAAGTTGTTTTAACTCATCGACGTTCCATTATACTGCACCAAACGTGTAGAGCAGTATAGGAACGGCCAGCATATTGGTCGCCTGGATCTTATTCTTTCCAGATAATTCGGAAGCCCAAATTTTTCTGAGAATTTGGCGATACCTTTTTCCAAGGGCCGTTTTCAAGTTATGCACATTTTGGGTTTCCGCTTGCGGTATTCCAAGATATGTATATGTTTCTCCAATACCAAGATGTTGAATGGTATTTCCGCCTATGAGTTGAACATCCTGATCGTCACGGGATGATGTAGTTTCTAATCTTTCTTGGTGTAGGTGGACCCAGGCACACTTGTCCAGTCCGAAGCTCATGCCAATCGCTTTAGAATACCTATTTACCGCATCTACAAGGATGTTAAGGTCCGTTTTGAGGAAGCAAAGAGTTTAAGGTCGTCCATGTATAAAAGGTGGTTGACCTTATATTCTCTTCTGTTCGGCGGGCCACATAGGTATCCAGAGCTTTTGCCTCGGAGCACAATAGATAGAGGCAAGAGGGAGATGCAGAAAAGTATCGGACTTACAGAGTCTCCTTCAAAGACCCCCCTCTTATATGTGACAAAGCTTGTAGTCACTTGTATTTTGTCAGATGTTATGACAAATCTTGTCTATCACAAGAGCATGAGCCCTTTTATGCATCTCACTATTTTTGGATGCACCTCTATGCACTCAAGGAACTTAATAAGTAGCTCATGGTTCGTGTTATCGAATGCCTTACGGTAATGAATCCAAGCCATGGACAGATTGCGTCGATACCTGATCGAGTCCTGGGTAATACACCTGTCTATTAACAGGTTCTCCCTGCAACCTGCCAGCCCTCTCTTGCATCCACGTTGTTCGACTATTACACTCCATACCGGCTCGATAGATGTTAATATCCTCTCTTTGAGGATGCCAGTGAATAGCTTGTAGCTGGTGTTTAAACAAGCTATGGGCCTGTAGTTCTTTGGACTTGACAAATCTCCGGTCTTAGGGATCAATACCGTGCGTCCTTCCACTAGTCACTGCGGGACGGGTTGTTCTCCGTTTAAGAAAGTAGTAGATATACGAGCTAGATGTTGGTGCGTAGAAGTAAACTTTTTCCACCAAAAGTTGTTGATTTTTTCTGGCCCTGGCGCTGAAAAGTTCTTAGTTCTAGCGATAACTTTCTTCATTTCTTCAGCAGTAATTAGTGGACACTTTTCCTCTGGACCTGTTAACCTTTGCCTTTGGCAAAAGTTACGAAAGATTGATATATCAGAAGCGTCTTCAGTTAGCTGATAAGTATCTCCACATACTTGCTCCCAGAAGACTTGAATCTCTTCTCGGCTAGACGGATTTTGAACTACACATGACGCTTTATTGAACAGACGGGAAGGATTAGTAGAAAAGGGGGAATTTTCCTGAATCCACTTGAGTCGCCGTTCAAGGCTCTGTTTCGCTGTTGAAAGAGATCTTATTTTTTCGTCCAGTGCTGCTTGATGGTCGACAGTTTACACTTGTTCAGCGTGTGATTTGCTTTCCTCAAGTTTCGAGCAATTGCCCTAACTTTTGGAGTGAAATTTTTATTTGATGTTATGTAGCTAATCACACACTGAACATTTGATGCATGCCGTCTCGCCGTTTCAATTTTGAACTGAAGCTGTGCAATACGCTCGCGTGTCTTACTCAGACGTACTGAAGTATCGTTACTGCTATTGTCGCTAAGCAGAGATACCGCCTTCTCGTAAGCTACACAATTCCGATTCCAGAGATTAATATCTTCGGGGAGCAAGTCGGGGAGAGCAGTATTAGCTTCGGCTAATTTGTCCATCCTGAGAAAGACTCTTTGGTGGATAGATCTCCTACTTCTCATGTTGGCATCATCGGCTATCTGAAAAGGTGGTCTTGCTGGAACGGCTAGAATGTTCGCTGGAGGATGTTGCTCTTCTTCTTGTTGATGAAGAGCATAATATCCGTGTTTTCGCAAAAATGAAACTTGATCTCTTAAATACTGAGGCGTTTTATGAGCATATTCCGGGTGCATATTGCTCCAACGGTCATGTAACCTCTTCATGAATCCTCTCCGCGCCGGTGAGATTATTTGCCAACTGGTAAGAAGGTTCCTCCTGAGCTGGTCCGACCGGTTAAATCGATGTTCTCGCGTTTGTCCGGGGCCATTGCCTGGTCGTCGCCTCGGTTCGTTCCTATTGCCACTCCCAACTGAACCATGGCCTCCATCCGAGAGAGGCCTATTGTGTGTGGCACAGCGCGATACTTGTGTCGTAAACGCATAATTCGTTGCATTGGGGAGTTAGCCCAAAGCAACGCGGCTGACTGCAAGAGCCGGAGCTCTCGGGCGATGGGGTCGCCACATCCCATTAAGTCATTTCCCTTTCGGGGTAGGCGTGACTCGCTCGGTTGGAAAATAGTAATGTGGGAAAGAAGGTATAGATTTTTTAGATTGATCTAGAATTGTCGTGTTATTTATTTAAATAATACGTTCGTTACGCAACACTGCTCCGACCCAGGTTGCTGATCAATCTCTAGCGATCACCCCAAGTGAAGAGCCTCACAAGGTTGTTATATGAGGTTCCCCACTCGGGCCCATTAGTATCCAAGGTCTTTTGTTTCAGGCGTCATTCACTCTACTCACATTCTTTCTATAAACTATTTGTCGCTACACTTTTCTGTCCTGGCATACTTCTCTAGCTTCCTTTACGTCCATGCATTTTTTAATGCAAGCACTCCTGTTTCTATGGCTTCTTATATCTTTTTCGGATTAAAGTCTCATTCACACATTCTAACCATTCTTTCCTTTCTAACCTCTGGGCATACTGCCATTTACTTGACCTTTATACACTTGTTTCGTTAGTCGTTCATCATTCATTCTTTCAACATGTCCGAACCATCTCAACTGATTTCTTTTCCATGTTTCAACTATTGTCTCTATTGCACCACATTCTTTGAGGATTATTTCGTTTCTCACTTTGTCCATCAGTGTTTTCCTGCAAATTTTGCGCAGTGGTTTCATGCCAATCCCGTTAATTTTACAAATATAGAATTATGTATTGCCATTTTAGCTTTTTTTGAAATATTTTTGCTTCTGAGAATGGACCCTGCTCTACCGATAACTTTCCGACCCTCGTTTATGCGCCTATCTAACTCCACATCTATCTTTCCGTCACTAGTACATAGGCTACCTACTATCTGTTTAAAAAATCCTGGCCCCTCTACAAATCATTGAATATCTCAATCAAGAAAAATCGCTTAAAAAAAGGAAAATCATCTTGTCAATCCTCATTTCATTATGAATAAGTACAATATCATTGGATTGCGATGCGCCCATAAGTTTTGGTGCAAATTCACAGTGAAGGTGAAAAAACGTGGTTAAAAGCCCCTTTTATAACTTGGTCAACTTTCGATCGTTCTATTTCGTGGAAAAATGCATGCATTTTTTGGCAAAAAATCGAGTAGTTAGCTTGAAGTTTTATTTATGATTACGTTTTCGAAAAATTCAAAAATATTTATAACTTGGGTGTCGGCATTAAATAAAAGCGAAGGATGCTAACTCAGCTTCTAATCAAGCTGAAAGGCTCTACTAAGGCTTAAAATTTTTCAAAAAAGTCAACAAATGCAACGGTAGGGTTTTTAATACAGTTAATTACATCAATAACACGCTATTGCATATTATTTTTTTCGGCTTTTTTTTGGGTCTGGAGGCACAAAAGAAGTGGATGATACTCTCAGCGGGTTCCAGGGTATCGATATCCTGCTTGATCCTTCGCATCATAAAGTGACCTTTTTTGTCTTCAACTTTCCTGCATCTGGTAGAATGTGCCGCGTGGGTCAACCGACTTTGACAATAGCGGATGGCAACCCCTTCAACGTATGGATTACAATTGTGGTCGACTACCGTAGAAGAAAAAGCCGAAAAAAATAATATGCAATAGCATGTTATTGATGTAATTAACAAATTTTAAAAACCCACCATTGCCACTGTCGATACAAAAGTTATAAATATTTTTGAATTTTTCGAAAACGTAATCATAAATAAAACTTCAAACTAACTACTCGATTTTTTGCCAAAAAATTGATACATTTTTCCAAGAAATAGAACGGTCGAAAGTTGACCAAGTAATGAAAGGTGCTTTTAACCACGTTTTTTCACCTTCACTTATCAACTTGTTCTAATCTCTCATCATTCAAGACTAGGTTGCATATTGTTTTATCACCTTTTCCTTCAAACACTATGATTTTTGTTTTATTTACGTTATCTTTGAGGCCCATGTTCTTCATGCTTGCATTTAGTTATCTCAGCATTCCTTGCAAGTCTTCGATTGATTCTGCTATAACAACCTTGTCATCTGCGAAAGCTAACCCACTTACCCTCACTGTCTCGAGATCTGCACGTTCTTCGTCGAAGAGGGCCATTCCTAGACACTTGTCCATAAATATGATAAATAGACATGAGGACATAATGCATCCTTGCATAATATCGAACTAGTTTGTCAGTTTCCCATTAACCCTTACACTCGCTTTGTTACCTGCATACATTGCTTTTATTGCTTGTAGGAGCCATCCATTGACTACATACTCTCTGAGGACTTCCCAAAGTTTACTTCTATCCACCTTGTCAAATGCTTTTTCTAGGTCAACAAACGCACAAAAAACTTTTTTTTCTACTTTTGAACTTTTTTCTGTCATCTGTCTTAAGCTAAATATTTGATCCGTACATGATCTTTCTGGCATAAATCCACTTTGGACTTTCCATATCTTTTCTTTTGTTAGTTTCATCACCAGACTTTCTTCCTACAACCGCCGTACCACATACTTCAGTCGCAGTTTTAACAATGATATCCCGTAACATAGTCCATGCGCCCTCTATATCTTTATTGCTTATAAGCGCTTCCCAAGTTGCACTATCTATGCGTTCGTTTAGCTTATTCTGAATAACTATCCACACTTCCGGTTTCTGTGCCCAAAGTTTATTTCGGAGACTAGAAGGTAATTATCAGTATTGCATTCAGAGCCCCTCAAGACTTGTATCTTTTACTAGTTCTCTTAGTCTTTCATCCGCAATAACGAAGTCAATTATACTATGGCTATTTCCTTTACGCCAGGTGTACATGTCGATCCTTTTTTTGTCTAAACTAAGTATTTGTAATAAATAGGCCTTTTTCTAAGCATAAGCTAACTAATCTTTCCCCGTTATAATTTTTTCTTGAATCCCCAAAATTACCTAGCACCCTTTCTGTATGTGTACCCTGACGTTGGACGCCGGCCCATCCGCTCATATCTCTTAGCAGAATGATTCTTCCACCATGATCGCAAGTACTTATTGTATGACTTGAAGTGTCCCAGAAGGCGTCTCATTTGTCTCGGATCGCTGTCAACTGGGGCGTAGCACGCTATGATAAATAATCTTCTGATTCCTACCTTCATTTTAACCTACAGCAATCTGGGCGATACATATCCTTGGTCTTTGAGATGCTGTCTTGCTTTTTCGTTCATAATCAAACTGACTTCTTGACTACCATGTGATTCACTATCTAATCCCGACCATATTACAAAACAACCTTTCAACACCCCATTTTCTATGTTTCTACTTTCGCAACCCTTTTTCTTCGTCTCAGGTACACATAGAATATCTAGTTTCCTTACGTGCATAGTTTCTCGTAGTTCTCTTACCTTAAGATCATTCACTCCTCTAGCGTTCCAAACACCCAATCCCCATTCATCGCCTGTAACTCGACCATTACATTTACCGTGTGTATGCATTTCGTCAATCAAAGTTTCAGTCGATTCCGAGGCTATTTTGTTGTTTGTATTATTCATTGTGTAGATTGTACACCCAACTACCATCTTTATGCGCGAAATCTGTTTTGCGAGTCGAAATCATGTCCAAGTTGAGTAGTGATTCGTCGTGTTGTGGAGAGTTTAGTTGTAACGTCAGTCCCACGAAAGCTTCTGTTACTGGGGGGCGGGGGGGGGGGGGGGAAAGGAATGGAAGCCAAGAGAGTCGCAATTGGTTGAAGTTTTATGCTGAGAAGGTCACCAGCCAACTTGGTGTGAAAAATTAATGATACAGGTGTTGAAGCTAAGCTTACTCGAGGAAAACTCGTCTGTCACACCTGGACCATTCACTTCTCTAACATCAGTTCGACGGAACGCCGATTAATGATGATCAGTGGTAGCACAAGTTCATTTGAAGCCAAATTTCCTTGAGGGAAGTTCTTAAGGAATGTACTCAAGAAAAGTACTTTCGGCGGGATGTTGTCTGAAAAGTGTGTCACGCATCAACGGGATGTGCAGCCGGGCAATTCGGCAAGATTGGCGTCAAAAATCTGTAACCGCGCCAAACTACAACTGATATTAATGAAACTGGGTATACTGAAGGTTTATGTGTCGCTAAATATGATTCTACTGCCGCAATTTTGAAATTCAGAATGGCGGAAGCATGTATAAGCGACCGAAGTTGGTTAGTTTCGCTTTTTTGCAAAAAAATTAACTTTAAAGCTGAATCAGTTGGATCAGATTTTCGAAGGGGCAAAACATTTTATTTTATGTTTATGATATTGTTGATTACAAATCTGAATTCATATTTTATAAATTGAAAATGGCCGATCCAATATGGTTACTTAAATCATGAAAATCTCTGAAACTGTTTGTAAAAATGAGTGATGCTTATGAAAGATTGTAGGCGGATATTTTTTTGGTTGCTGTTGACAAATATAACGCAGAATGTTTGCATTACAGCGAAGTGCAAATTTGACCTCCACATACAAAAAAATGAAATTCCTGGATGCGCAAAATGTCAAAGATATAGTCACTCAAAAGAATACTGAACAGTTAATGAGCGATGTGTGGAATGTGCAGGTAACCACTGGCTAAGAGAATGTGATAAAAATGATCGAAATATCCCTGCCACATGTCCGCTCAGTCTTTCAAAAAATGCAAAAAAGGAAATATCCTCCCCTAACAAGGGGAAGGTCAAAGGTAGTGTTTTTTGTTTCTATTCATACTTTTTGTAAAGAAAGGTCATGGCCCCAAAGTAAAGTTGTGGAATTCGTAGGACCCAATATTTGAACAGTTTTGAGAAAAACGGCTTTAAAGAAAATTGTGACCAGCTTATGGAGTTGAAAACGCCTTCTCCCAAGTGGCCGAAAACCTCAGCGGTAGAACGCCTGATTTGAGCGCAGATGCCGTTTTATAATTATTTAAATGTTTATACATATATTCGATTCACAATTCCTTCATGCCACGTGCAAGATGTAGCATTTCTTTCCGCTTTTCTGCTTTCACGACAATTATCATTGTGGCTCTTGCGACTGATTGTGAATTCTAGTTTTATTTTTTTTCGATGATATTGTTGTTATTGTGATTCGCGATATTTTATTTGAAATAAACCTAGCAACATAAAATTTTCTCTTATATTCTAATTTTAAAATATTCATCTATATCATAAAAATTTCATATCTTATTTAAAATATAATTGTTTAGAATATATTCTTATTCTATATTTTCTTCATCAATTCTAAGTAAATGATTAAATTTATAAAAATTACCTCCTTATGTGAAAAATTCTGAAAATATGAGATCCATTGGAAAAAGTATGTTAAATGTCTATTATCGCGTATTTTACAACAATTTTACAAGGGAATCGAATATATAAACATTTAAATATAGAGGGTGGCGAAAAAGTATGGAAACCCCTAGAAATCTGTGGTTTGTTAAAAAATACCAAGGCCATACCTTGAACTTCATTTTCAAGGTCATTTTAAGGTCACCGTTGGATTCCTCATTGAAAATTACCCAGGGTATGACTGGTTAATTTTTTGCACTAATTTTGCGAGATTCGTACGAGGTCCTATGACAGCGTACTTTGACCTTTATTCGAAATGTAGAGGTTACGTCAACCCTTCACTTAAACACATACCCGAACTTGAAATTTCCAGCTCTTTTCGATTCTGGCACCAAAAATAGGGATTCCCATTTTAAAAAACAAAGCTGACCTCAAAATAACCTTGAAAATGGGGTTCAAGGTCAAATCTAAGGTTACCGTTGGATTCCTCGTTAAAAGTAACCTAGGGCATGACCTTGTTTTTTTTCAACAAACCCCAGAGATTTCTAGGGGTTTTCATACTTTTTCGCCACCTCGTATATATATATATATATACATACGGTTTCGGTTTTGGTTCTTTGGGAATCAAACCGAAGGGCATATGACAAAGCTACTAAACGCGTCCTCCGGTTGCGGATAGAGGGTCCCTGTACCAAGGGTTTCTGCTGAATATGTTTACAATAATGAATAAGCAGTCGCGGACAATTGTCCAGGGATGGTCCCGAAGGAATAACCCCAAAGCGAAGGCGTCACCACCGTACCGAAAGCTGAATGACACCTGGGTGAGGTGTCTCAAACGGTGACCTGAGATACCGGGCGACCTCTCAGAGTATCAGCCTTATCCTTGCACGCGGGGCTCTACAAGGATGGACGAACCCTTTCCCTAGCTGCTCGTGGGAACAACAATGAAACAACCAAACCACCAAAATGTTGTAGATGCGGTTCAAAACGATCGAATGCGCAGAGCACCGGACAATGGGTCGGCGAACAATGCCGATCGTCCTAGAGTTCGGGGTGCTGAAAATAATTTAGATGGAAACACGACGACGAACCGGTGAAACGCCCACATTGAATGGACGGATCAACTTAAGAATGACGTGCTAGACTGCTACGATGCCAGCATTATCCCTGTTCGCGGAGGCTTTATGGCGCGTATGCATACTCTGTGGTGCCAGAAACACCCAGAGCTTCAGCACGTTTCGCATCAGTCTTTACGAAATCAAGCCGACTACCTCCGGAAAAATGGATATGTACGCTGAGCGCTTCCTCAACCGCTGCTTGAACAAGCTGCAGGCGAAGATGAAACGACATTAAGACCAACCGCAGAAAGCAGGCACCTTCTGCAAGATGATCGCAATTTCAGTACAAGGAGGAACATCAACATGCAAGTTCCTCTTAAGCCCCAAGATCTGGCTGAAATGGATGCCTCCCTTCGTGGAGATATCTCGCAAGATTCCGACCTCTGGACCATCAATTGCTCAGTTTATGGTGCTGCGAGAGCTTTGGCTGATTCAAATCGAAGGCTGAAACCGACGATGGATCAAAAGACAAGAAGACGCTTGCATCAACTGAACAAGAAAATTGAATGGGCAAGACAGAATGCGTCCCGTGTTCAATGTGTGATTGACTACATAACATGAACTTTTCTGGTGCTGGACCAGATTGTATCAAGAACTTTTGGTGGAAGAAGTTTACTTCTATACACCAAGATTTGGCCCGCATATTCACCTCATATTTAAAGTCGTAGACGCTGATTCCGCAGTGGCTGGTGTTAGGACGCACTATACTTCTACCGAAAAAAGGCAACTTGTGCAAACCAGAGAATTACAGGCCCATAACTTGTTTGAACACACTGTATAAGATCTTTACAGCTGTCCTAAACAACAGGATTGTTCGACGAATTGAGCCTGTATGGCGAGAGATGTACGAACAACGTGGCTCGAAAAAAGGTGTAGCAGGCTGTCGAGAGAACCTGCTGATTGACAGGTGTGTCTGTAAAGACGCTACAGTCCGTCAGCGCGTCCTGTCAATGGCCTGGATTGACTACCGAAAAGCTTTCGATTCAACCTCTCATAGACTTATCATCTGTCTGTTGGAAAGCTTGAAGGTACATCCACACATAGTGAGATGCATAGAGAGATTGATGCCTCTTTGGAAAACTAGATTTACCATCTCATCTAGGAATTATCGTCTGACGACGAACAACGTCACCTTCCAGAGGGGTGTCTTTCAAGGGGATAGTATGAGCCCTTTGCTTTTTTGCTGGATACCTCTGTGGCGACACTAATCAGCGTGAGCATAAGGTCACTCATGTATTTTATATGGATGGCCTGAAGATCCATGCCGCTGGTAAAAGCAAACTTCAAACTGCTATAAATATCGTCAAGAAATACACAGGAGAGATTGGGATGGACTTTGGTTTGGACAAGTGTGCCAAAATTCATTTGAAGAAAGGAAAGATTACTGGCGTTCCCAAGGCCCTGAGCTTCTGGATATAAGTCTTATTAGACATCTTAACACTGGAGAGACCTATACATACCTGGGCGTGCCTCAAAGCCGCATTCAGAACGTAACATCAGCGAAGGAGTTTCCGAAGCAGATACAAGCATCTTCTTCGACAGATTTGGTCTTCCAATCTGTCGGCGTTGAACAAGGTATCTGCGACTAACATGCTTGCCGTCCCGGTTCTACTCTACTCGTTTGGGGTGGTTCAATGGACAAAGAACGAACTTAAGGCCCTTGATGTCACCACGCGTAAGATCATGCATATGCATAAAAGCTTGCATATCAATTCGTCAGTTCCGCGATTATACATTTCAAGCCGTCTTGTGGACGCGGACTTCTGAATCTCCAGTGTCTTCTTAACCGTATTGTTTTAAGTACAGCTTACATCGTTGCTAATGGCAGAGATCCGCTCCTAAACATGGTCAGGAATCACGAGATGACACGTTCCTTTACAAAGCCGCGGAGCAAGCGGCCGAGACCCTTGGCCTGAATTTTAACATCAGTGGTGAGGAAAGTGCATTACTCCATCTAGATGCTTCACGTCTAAAAGCCGAAGTAAAGAAAGCAGAGGTTGGAAAATTTCACCAAGAGCTACTCGACAAGCATATGCACGGAAACTTTTACAGAAATGTAGAAAAGCAGACCTTGTCAAAGAAGCAAACTTTTGCTTTCCTCAAATCATCAGGGCTCAATTCAGGTACATAGGGTTTTATTTTTGCATGCCAGGACGGTGTAATTTCCACCTTAGCATACCGTGCCCGCATTTTATGTCAAGAAGTTCCCAGTGATAGGTGCAGAGCGTGTCATGCACACGCTGAGAACCTAGAACACATACTATCTGGGTGTCCGACCCACGCAGGAACGACATACATCTATCGACATAATTCGGCCCTAGGAGTACTTTATTGCCATCTTTGTCGCTCTTACGGTGTTGGTCGCGACCCTGCCCTGCCGAACGCTCCATGGGATATAGAGTCAATTGTCCGAAATGAGAAGTGCCAAATTTTCTGGAACTACGATTTTCGGGCAGCAGTCTCCGTTGCTCACTCCAGACCTGAGATTGTTCGCCAAGACTTCGAGAAACGTACTATATTCGTGATCGAATTCTCGGCTCCGTCCGAATACAATATCACTGCAAAATGGTCGTGAAATGCCATATTTTACCATAAACAATGAAAAATTCCATTTACTTGGAACTTGGATTAAAACTTGGTTCAGACCCACCGCGGACAAATAAGACGATGGAAAAGATGGATGTTTATAAATATGGCTCTTATATAGTCGGCTAAAAACAAGAATTGTATTATTAACATTACCATAAAAAGTATACACAAGTGAGACCTCTTTTGGATGGTCCACGCATTATTTCAATATAAGTCAACTGATTTACTTCTTATTTATAGAAATAGAATTTAAATATTATGTGGGGATCGATAAAAAAGAATATAACTAATGAGGCTTAAAGTTTGAAGCTAGGAATCCTCAACTAAAGTTTAAGATGTTTTTACTGCTGGTCATTAATGCCTCACATGTAACTAAAGCCGTAAAAGTGCATAAGCAAATCTGAAGATCATTTCAGTAAAATGTGCTAAATGTCGCCTTTAAAAAGAGCTTTAGCTGATTAAAAAATATTCAAGAATTTCGGAGATATTATTCATTTAAAAGCCAACCCACAGTTGCGGGTTTTTGGCTTGCCCCTATAAAAATGATATTAAAGATATGATAGGTATAGAAAATTAAAAAAAATGAATGTAAACAAACTTAGTGTATTCTTCTACCAGTCTATAACAACTACAGTCAGAATGCCCTTAACAGTTTTCATCTTAGATTTTAATTCACGTTCGTATGAAATTTCAAAAAAATAATACAGTAAAACTAATTTTTTGGACCTCGAATTGTCATAATTAAAAACTTAGTTAACAGAGCTATTTCTTTGTCCCATGAGTAATTTCATGAAGAAAATTTTAATATTTTCGGAAAATTTTTTTTTTTTTATTACAACGTTAATTCCCATCTCTCCATGGTAAATAAGCTTCGAAATATTACATCACAATGAGCGTCATAATGCATGTTCTAATAATTTATTTTATTTTTGTCCAAATAGGTTCTGGGCGCTCTGGAACTATTTTGGTCAGACGTAGATTTGAGAATTTGAAAACGACATCTAACCTATATCTTTGTCATAAGAACGAATAATTACTTTTGCTCTGAATAGTGCCGCATGTTTCATCTATTTCATATTGCGAACAAGAGTCTTGGTTAATGGGTCAAGGCTAAAATAATTTTGATTGAAAAATCCATACGAAGCAGCGGCAACTTCATTCAATTACACAGGCCTACAAAATTTGTACCCAAAGACCGGACTGTGTGACCCAAAGGATTTTGGTGTCCTAAAAATGAACCCGTTGTCTAAATTTCTCCTATACGTCAGGTTTTTGAGATGAACTGAAATGGTTAATGTGCGATATCTCGGAGAAAAAAAATCCGTTCGGGATGATAAAAAATGGAAATAAAAGATTAAAATGTGTACGAAACGATGGCGTTAGCAGCTTTTAGAAAAAAATTGCTGATCGTGTTATTTTGCCTCAAATATGGCTAAAAAAAGCCATTTTTGCACATTTAGATTAGGACATCTCAGAAACCTGACGTATAGGAACAATTTCGACAACGGATTCGTTTTTAGGACATGAAAATCCTTTGGGTCACATAGTCCGGTCTTTGGGCACAAAGAAGATGTCATTCTTGTCGGCCTGTGTTGTTGATCTGAAATATAGCAAATTGTTGAACAAAAGAAACAGATAAAATTCGTTACCACAAAATAAAGAAATGAAGGGTGTCACTACAGAACTAAATATCCACAAAAATTTGAATTTTTCGGGAGAGAGATGAAATATTCTGTAAAATCGAAACCACTATTCAAAGAATAAAATAACTTGCAATTTTCAATTCAAATAAATAAAAACTAACTCCTGAGATATTGAGTTTCTAAATGTGGGTAAAAAAGGTTTGATATAAAAAAAAGTTGACCAACTCCGAGTACATCGTCCAAGCATCTTGAGGCTAGAATTTCACAGGTTTTGAAAAACGGCTTTCAGTAGCGATTCAATATCAAATTTTCAATTTTTCACAAAAACAATATTTGAACAAACATATGTTTGATAAAATACGCTGATGAAAATCTACATCAATGTTCTAAATATGCAGGACTTAACAGAAAGATTAAATTTATTTATTGATATAAACACTATAATTATTTTCAACAGCATTGAAATTGTCTAGCTCACTAATATTTATGTGCTAAAAAATGACGTTTTGCAGCTTCAAATTGTATAATTTTATTTTTGTAACTTACTTATCGAACAATTGTTTAGGCACACTTACTTTGACTGTTTGAAGATTCATACTTCACTTCAAAGGCGCATATCTGTACAGAAACAAAATCTGCGGTTTTGTAAGTGGAATCATTAAAAAGATCAGAAGATTTCAAGTATAATTGGCATTGGTTGAAATTATTTTAATGAACGAATCAAAAAATATTTAGCGTCAAAGTAAAAGGTTTTTTTTAGCAAAATGAATATTTAGAAATCTTTAGTGCAACCCTGCCGAAATCTAGAAAAGTGTTACTAAAATTTTGGAAGATTAAAAGTAAATTTTTCTTTTTAAATATGGACCAAGAGCACAATGAAATGTTATGTTATTGCCGCGTATTTATAAAAAAATATTTATTCTTGCAAGAAAAATTTTTGGGAAGCTAAAAGTCCGAGATTTGTCGTTAACCTTCATTTGTTTTAAGGTGCAAAGTCAAATTCCAATGTATATCTAATTGTATCTGACGTATAGAATGTAGCATATTATGTACGATATTATATTATAAATGCTAGATGATATAATATTATTATAAGATTTTATTATATTATAATATAATATTATATTATAATACAATATTATAATAATAGATAGGACATTATATACGAAATGCGGTCCGTCGAGCGGCAGTTAAGAATGGGAAGTAAGAGACAAAAGACTGCGGTTACCACTCGACTGACCTCTTTTCTTCGTGGACACGCTTCCACATTTTTTATGCGAATGTTAATAATAATGTTAATTAATTAGCATTATTAAATATTGTTATATTATTGTAACTCGACGGTTCGACTTGGTTTAAATTTAAAGTGTAGAATTTACTCTTAATCGTATGGTTTTTTTCAAATTTTTAGGAACACTTTACTAGTTTTGGCAACGAGTTGAACATATCTTCTGCCTGCACAGATATTCGTCTTTGAAGTGAAGTATGAGTTTTCAAACGGTCAAAGGAAATTTACGTAAACTTTCTGTCGGGAGTTTATTAGTAGGGAATTTTAATATTTTTGAAAGTGATTGCAGTGTATAAGTAGGGCGGAGGGAAAAAGTAAAATTTTGAGGTAAAGAGTTTGGTGCTATTTCCAGGTAATAAACGTGGAGTTGAAACATGTGTTCTGCCCAGTTATAATGTATTTAAAAATGACTAAAATATTAGTAGGGTTAGGGGGGGGGGGCTTATTTTTCAGTGATTTCCTTTATACTTATAGGCGATACGAAAAAGTTAAATGAAAATTAACGAAAATTGTTTTCTGTGACATCTTCTCTCGTCAGATGCGAAGGCCGGAGGGAGGGGTGCATTAAAAATACTTTATATAGTAAAACATAAACATAAAGCTTCAAACTGTTCATGTTTTATCTTATAAAATATTTAAAAACTCACATTCCTTACAGCTGCGGTTCACGCAAAATAACTTCCATTAATTTTTATTATCCTTTTTAGAACCGCCTCTAATTTAAAATAGTCTGTTTCAAAATGTTGGTTCTTCGTTCTGCCCTGGTGTGTAATATCAAATCAGTTTAATCATTTTTTTTCCATCATACGTTTGTAGAATAATGGATCTATATTTTCATCAATTTAAATACATGTTGATAATTTTGATTTCTTTTTTTGTCATTTGGCATAGACTAAACTTGCGGAACTATTCCTGATTAGAGTAATATCTAAGATATTCCGTAGCTTCCACGAGTACCCCTTTTCATATTTACGAAAACAGCCTATCGTTGTTCTTTTAGCTCTGGCGTTCCTTAAGAAGTATGCCCAGTTACGAGGAAAAGTGGGAGAGCAAGAAACTAACTTTAATACAGCAAGGGCATTTCATCAACTTGGACTATTACCAGCTGCCGTATACTATTACAAACTCGTTCTTACTGTAGCTCCATCGGAAATAGTTAAGCAACATATTCATCTTTTGGATCTGAGGAAAGAAGCTGCATTCAACTTGCATCTTATATATTTAAATTCAGAAAATTATCATTTGGCTAGAATATATCTTGACGACTATATTACAATCTGAAGTCTGTTCGTTGCTTGCTACTTCATTACCTAACATACGATCATAGTCGATGTTGGAGTCGTATTATAAGAAATAAAATTTACTTTTATGAATATTTTTTTTTAAATTACTGCTTTTGATTTCATTTCTCTTTAATGCCCTTATCTAATCCTTTGCGATATACTTGTTTCAATTGACAATAAACTCTTCAACAAATTTCAATTCATTTTCGACAGCAGTAAAATAATCATGGTATTCTAAATTTTGTATGCTTCAGAAAAATGCCCACTTTAGGAGCGAACATTGAATTTAATACTCTCTGCGAAATACTTGAAAAAATGCAGAAATTTAAAGGACCTAATGAAAAGTTCGATGAATTGAAAAATTTTCTCCAAAATTCTCGAGAACTGGGAAGCAAATTAAAAAAAGAAAATAAAGATGCAGTAAGTTTTCTGAAAGATTCTTATTTTAGCGTACCTTAAATACAACTTATTATTTAATATAAAGAAATTATGGTTTTAAAATGCCCTTTAGGTAAATATAAGGACCCATTTTCTTTTTCTGTGTAGCATAAACTTCTAACCAGACGACCGCAATAAACTTATATGCTAATATGAAAAATAATATGAAAGATAATAAATTAATAAGACTTAGAATATTTCTCTGCCTGTCGTTTTATTTTTCGAAGTAATGTTTCAGATAAAAGTCGTTCATTTTATGCACATATTTCTTTTAAATTATATTATATTCTTTTTAGAAACACTTTTTTTTTTACATTTAAGCGATGTATTGGCTAAAAAAGGTTTAAGGTGAATGTACTATAAACAAAAAATGTTGTTTATGAAAAATTAAAATGTTTTTAGAACTCTATTTTTTTCTCTTGAACTCGCAGTTCAGCTAGAAAAGTTGGAAATGTCACGTCATTGACATTTAAGTAGTCTGTTGGCCAAAAAAGGCTTTTAGGTGAAAGTGTCATAAACAAAAATGTTTTTTTATGAAAAAGTAAAATGTTTTTGTCGTGTTTCTTTTTTCAGGTGAACCCTCAGTTCAGCTAAATAAGTGAAAAATGTCATTTTCCTGACATTCTTGTCATGTACTGTTCGAAAAAACGGGTTGAGACAGAGAAGTTGTTTTTAAAAATGTTCCTTAAAAAAAAATGAAATATTTTTATTAAATTTATTCTTTCATTAGATCCTATATTTTAAGAGAAAAAATGAAAAAAGGACATTTTATATCATAAATCGCTTTTACCGGGATCTAAGATACTTTTTTAAAGAAAATAAACATACAGGAAAATTTTTTTAATTAGTGAAAAATCTCAGGGGGTAAGACCCAATGAATTTATAAAACTTAGATTACTTTAGTGTCGTATCTGAGCCAATTTGATAAATTTTTAAAGTCTCACCCTATAGGATTTTTTCTTAAAACAAAAAAATTACTCTGTGTTTTTTCTTTTAAAGCTAAACAAATATTTAGCGGATCTAGAACTTTGAACATCTCGCGGGAGTTCAAGAAAATTTTATATATAAAGAAATACGTAATGTTTTTTTGTTAAACTGTATACATTTTGAGGGTAATAACAAAAGAAAAAAATATTTCATTTCCAATTGGCACCCTAATATACGTAGTACCTTTGAGCATAAGGCATAAGGCTCTGATATTGGATTTAGATTCAAAGATCTCGTCATCATAGGCTATTCTTTGCAATAACTGTTCGAGAAAGTTGAAAGCTAAATATTGCTTTAAAGAAATGACTAAACCCCTCGTGACATAATATCCAAACTTTGCCGGTGCGCAACGATGTAATAGAAAGGAGGCGAATTGCGATGGCGGACATTTTCGAATCTGATACAAGCAACGGTCTCGAAAAGAAGCGGCCTGAAAATGGAATCACATTTACATCTAGATAGGCAAACCCATGTGGTTCCATTTCGGGTTCAATCAACCTATCTAGTAAGCGCTGAAATGTCGCGGGGGCGTTGGTAAGGCGGAATGGCATACGCTTAAAATGAAACAAGCCACGTCCAGGAACTAATATATAAAGGCTGTTTTGTAGCGACCAGTTTATTCAAGGGGATCTTGGTGGAAACCTTTGCACAAGTCTAGTTTAGAAATGTACCGGGCACTACGTAGTTTATCGAAGATACCGTGCATTTGAGGAAGGGGGTAAGCATCTTTCTTTGAAACCTCATTGACTTTCCGGAAGTCTAGGCAGAAACGATAACTCCCATGGGGTTTAATTGTCATAACTACCGGGGACGACCAACCACTAGTGGACGGCTCGATTATGTCCTGAGCTAACATTTTGGCTACCTCGGCAACCATTGCTTCCACGACTTTCGGGGATCTCAAATAATTTCTTTGCTTAATGGGAGGGTGGTTGCCCACGGCAATAGTATGTTTTATCAAGTTTGTTAGTCCGGCTTTCCCAGTAGGTTTTCCTTGTTCACGATTCAAGAAGTCTTTAAGCAAATACGACCACGAAGTTCGACTGGGGCAATGATTTCATGAGAAACTAACTCTATCTGGCTATTGGCAACCTAAACGCGACCTTTTCTATTAATTGTTATTAGATTTAAATTCTCAATCAATTTTTAATCATCTAACCCTACAAACGATCTAGATGCGCAGCTACCTAGCACAGCTTTAATCTGTTGACCCTGAACGTAAAAAGTTAAATACAATAGAGGCTGCGAACCTAATAGAGCGGACGGTCGATAAGGAAGTTCGGACATTTTGTTAATAGGTACGGTGACGGTATGATAAGCTTCCGCTTCCAAAATTTCATTACAGATTTCTGTCCAGTCGAGATTAGGATTGATTTCGTAAAAACTCAAATAACGGGGTTTGGTAGGTAGAGTGGGTATAATAGGGTCGGGAGGAAGAGATATTTGCGTCACTACTGGGGTCAGTTGAGTGGGACTGTTAGTAGATGCCAATCTTCTGGTCTTTAAATTATAATCAACAATTATGAGATGATCTCGTGACGGGAGGTCTGATAGGGAGGGATAGCTAGGGGAAACTGAAGAAGATTCTAAACTCTTTAATTTTCATCTGATGGCTGGTATTTCACAACTTAAAGAAAGGTCTATCTCTTTAATAAAAAGTTTTTTGTTAAGGATAAAAAAGGTTATGTCTATTCCCGAAGGGTCATAAACTCCCGTGAAGTTAATAAATCGACCTCGTTACTTAAATATTCCATTTCGACTAATTTAATGATTGTACTACGTTTAAATTTCTTTTTCTTTACTTTACACTTCAAGTTTGCAGAAGATACGTTTGAATCCTCTAAAGATGTATTTTTCCCACAATACATCTTCCTTTTCAGTTCCCCGAACATCTGGAACACTCAGATTTAGTGACATCTCTTCGGCCACACCTGTAGCAAAATCTGTTCCTAGGTTCAGTGCACGTAGTGAACCCATGTCCAGGCTCACCACTGTTCCAATACTTGAATCTGTAGGTGGGGTTTTCTGGAGGGTCGCAAGGTTTCTGATGGGGAGGTTTTACGGTACGAGGATTTATTTTCGGGCTAGTCCGGGGTTTGGGCTTGTCTTCCGCCCTAGGGTTATTTTCTTTTTCCCTGGCTAGATGCATTTGGTCTATTGGCTCTTCAGACCTAAGTGACTCCGTGTCCTCTCCTAAAAACGTAAGTTTTTCTCGAGGGTTGTCAGATCGCCTACTTGACCTCCGATAGTTAGGATCCTTGTAAGCTAGATCGGTAAGTAGGGATCGTTCGGGAACAGGAGTGGGTTTATGAATCCGAGCCACGCGATAGCTCTTCTCAGCCACATTTTCAAGATTTTCTAAATGGACAAAGTCCTCAATGTCGCCGCGACGTATAGCTAAATGCAACTTAGACAGTAAATTCCTGTGTGCATAGCTAACCTCTCCCGCCTCTGACATTCGGGGTCTTAGTTTGTCAAACATGGCCCTCATGCATGTCAGATAGTCGGAAACGGATTCCCTTTCGCCTTGAGTTCTGAGATGGATTTCTTGTCTCAGCTCGAACTGAAAGTCCGAAACCCCAAACCTAACCCTGAAGGCCTTGGCGAAATGATTGAAAGTTCGCCATAAATGTTAAGAGCAATACTTTGTAAAGAGAAGGGAATCACCCGCAACAAGTCAGCGTCGCTGACCGGGACCAAATCTCGACCCTCCTCATGCGCATCAAAAAGGCGTCCGGGTAATCGTTATGCGTCCCCGAATATTTGATGTTCCACTTGCGCATAATTTCATAGGTATGTGCAGTGGTGGAAGGGGAAGGATCGCGATCATAATGTCGAGAAGGTGTGTGAGGATGAGGTCGAGAAACAAAAGGGTTGTTTTTCTCCTCGCGTTCGTACGTGTGAACAGGGTCGAAACGGAAAGCGTCAAATTCGTCTCGACGAGGTCGATGAGAATCCTGAAAACGAGAATGCTATTCCTCGAAATTGGCACGTGAATGCCGTGGGTTCATTGTGTTCGAACCACGAGAATAAGGGTAACACTCAAGGTCGGTAAAGGGGTCCACAGATCTATTATAGCTTTGCTGTCTGATGTTCAGAATACTCTCGTTGTGTTCGGGTTCATTTGTCCGCCAATGATTCGAACGACTGTCCAGAAGAATCAACGCGAGAACCGTCAACGCGTATGTCCTCTTCTAACCTGTTATCACGATTTGCGTTGTACAATTCTTCACCCCTACTCCCACTTCTAACACGATTACCATCGCTAGGCCCCGGCTCTTTTTTATCCCGCTGAACTTGGGAATAACCCGGTGGTTGGCCAGCTTTAATGAGATCATCCAGCATGTGGAAGTATGATAGGTTTAATTCGGTTTGGGTCGCAATGCTAGTTCACTTTATTATGTCGGTATCCGACTTTGAAGAGTTGTTGAGAAGAGGATTTATGGAGTCAAGACCTTCTTCAGAGGGGTTAAAGGAAGGTTCTAGGGGGCTCGTCCCCGGCCGAATTTCTTTTAACAACCTCTCACGCAAAACTGCACAGTTTCCGACAATAGAGAGAACCCTATTTTTACTCGGGACTTTTTGTTGGTTATAGAATTTCAAATGTATTTTGTGCTTGAAATTATTAGGGAAGAGAGAAAATAATATTTAGTATTCTAAATCAGGGGTCACCAGCGAGGGGAAATTTCTCGAGTCCAGCTCCGTTAACACGTGTGGATCGCTCGCTTCGTCTCTCCGACCAAGAGTCTCCACTCTACTCTAAGGGTTCGCGGTGGTGGTAAATTCTGGCGTCATAGAATAGAATTTACCACCACCCGAACCCTTAGAGTGGAGTGGAGACTCTTGGTGGGAGAGACGAAGCGAGCGATCCACACGTGTTAACGGAGCTGGACTCGAGAAATTTCCCCTCGCTGGTGACCACTGTTCTAAATAAAAGATATTCTTAAACAAACGTCCTATTGATAAGCTTTTCGAAATAACACGCGAATAATCCAAGCAATCAAGTCAAGATCATAAACACAGATATTCACAATAATAGGAAAGCATGTGTCGAAGGCAATCAATGAATTTATAAACACATTATAAATGTCTGGAGTGCACGTCATGAAACTCACTATCCCAACTGTGTTTAGATTTAAATTTACAAAATAATATTGTTCAATTTTCGGAACGAAACTATTTTCCAAAATTTCCAAATTGACGAATTAAGAGTGCTGCCAAACTGGTTTACACATAAATTCACCAAATACTATGCATTAATTTAAGAATCTTGCCAAATTTACGGGACCATTTTTTTTATGGAGGAGGACCCCACGTTGGGCGCCCATTGTAACGCGGCCTTTTTCTTAAGATAATGAAAGAGAATATTTGGTCCCTTAAGGTCTTGCACAAACGTAAATTGAAATAAGATACAATATTCCATAGCCCGAGCGCCAGCCTTCCTAAAAGCAATCCTAAATGAATCTCTGAATAGCTCAGAACCAAAAACGATAACGATAAGAAACGGTGAAATAGATCGATAGGCGATAAACGATATTATCTGAGAAAAATCCAGAGAGACCCAAAAAGGTAACGGCTAGTTTAATCCTTAAAGTAGAGGGGGAGGTTCGAATAAATATTTGGTAAGATTCCATTGAAATATTCAAATTGAAATAACAAGTTTATTACTGACAGTATGATGTAACGCTACTTTTTCCCCAATCAATAATTGAAACAGGTGGTCTCTTTAAAGAGCGCACTACGGACCCTAATCGGAAAAATCACTTTTTAAACAAACAATTTAAATGACAAAAATAACAGATTTTTGGGCGCCAGTCCTTGCTTGGGACAAAGGTGAAGCAATTCAACCCAAGTGAGTGAGAAAAAATTAAGATACAAGGAATCTACATTCCGAACGGTAAAGGGAAACTCACTGAACGTTAGACGTTTCAGGACAAACGATGAAAAGGAACCTCACTACCTTCAGTCAAAAGGGACACCTTAATATAAAACAAGCGATAGTATGAAAAAGGCGAGAGATAAAAAGTACCTAAGATAAGATAGTTCTATGGTAAATAAAAAAAAGGCAAAAGGCACTTAGATATCCAGAGATAAGATAAGCAAACATATAAAAATCTCGAGGATAAAAACAACAATAAGATGATAAGAGGTAATGAAAGATTAAAAGATATCAAAACAGATAAAAGATAAACTAGAATTTAAGAGGCGGCATTAGGGTCGACAAAACTACTAGCGCAGTCTAAAAGTGTATAAAAGGGGAGGTAAAATAAAACAATAGACAAATTCCTAATTACTGCAAATCCAGGTAGAGGAGTCTTGATGATAAAAAAAGTTTGTGGGCTTTCTTAAAAAAAAAAATAAAAAAAACTGAATTCGATCACGAGTGTTTCCACTTTGTTTGTATTTATAATTATATGGTGCTCATTTCACGAGCACTTTGCTTCCCGTTAGCACATGTATTTGCTTCCTCAAAGTGGAAGCATTTGTTATTTTTTTTTCAATAATAGACAAACCAAAGTCTTCATTTTGATCAATTTAAAAATAGAAATTTACAAAAAATACAAAATTACAAAATAATACAAAATTTTTTTTGAATACAAAGCCAAATCAGACAGATCGAATTTTGTATTCGAAATGATAATTTTTCGAGCTGAAAAAGGGAAGGGAAAAGTTCTGTCGCACCCTTTCCCTTTCCCAGCTTTATGATTTCTTTACAAAAATTGTCAGAATTATTTTATTTGAAAATTTATGAGCAAAAAGTATTTTTTATTCATGCGTCAATTTTGAATTGTGTCAATGAAAAAAGTTTTTCGGTTTGAAACAGATGATTTAAATATTATAAATGAGTATAACTTCCTTAATCTTCAATAAAGTGTATTAATATTATAGATCAATCAATTTGCCTCGAATTAAGGAATCTTTTCCGTTTTTGCATCAATTTTGGATTATGTTAGAGAAAAAAGTTTTACTATAAAAAACCGTGTTTTCAAATATTATGCATTACCATAGCTTCCTTACTCTTCAATGAAATGTATCAATATCATAGGTCAATAGATTCGTCTTGAATCGACACAACTTTTCTATTCTCATATCGACTTTGAATCATGAGAATGAGAAAATTTTTACTATATAAGAACCGATTTTAAAAATATATAAAATACCATAACTTCCATACTCTTTAATAAAATATATTAATATTGTAGGTCAATCGATTGTTCTCGAACAGAGCAATCTTTTATATTCTCGCATCAACTTTGAATTATGTTAATGCAAAAAGTTTTACTATAAAAAACCGAGTTCTAAAATATTAAGTGCTACAAAAAATGCAACAAATATTTTCAGAAATGCTTTGGTCAGTTTTCAGATATTAGTCTGGAAAATAAGCCCTCAAAATTTCATTAATTTACCTGCAACCGTTTTCAAGTTATCGTGTTCACAAAAAAGTGTGACATCCACACATGCACACACACACACATACACACATCCGGACAATTTCTTAGAATATTGTATTAGACATTTTTAAATTGGGGAAGGTTCAATTAAATGAACTTGAAAATTTTGGAAAATGTTACCATTACAAAGCTTCGTCTACGAGGAAGCAAAAAAAGAAAACAATAAAAAAAGAAGGTTCACAATTCAGAATTATAAAATCTTAACATGTAATAACGCCATAAAATATAAAACAATATAAACGCAGATGTAGCGGTATGGCGGGCGAAGGCGTTTTCGAAATTAGACATGCTTGGGTTTCTAAATGAGTATACAAAAAAGGGGTTCTAAGAGATAGACGCACAAATGGTTTCTAAAAATAAATGAGAAAGGGGTTCTCGCAAATAGATATAATTGGGGTTTCGAAATAATTACAGAAGGGGGGTTCTAAAAGATAAATACATAAAGGGTTAAGATAAATATTATATGGGGCGATAAGGGGGAAGCATTATAAAATATTTCACAAAAAGGTCAAGGTAAATATATTGTATGGGGCGATAAGGGAAAAGCATTATATGGACGAGAGGGGCCAAGTTATAAAATACATTATAATTTTAGGGTAAAAATAGTAAAGGTAAATAAGCTGTATGGGCGATAAGGGGAAAACATTAATAAAAAATCATTCATTATTTTTAGGTATTTTTCAACACACAAAAAAAATTAGGGGAAAGGTTTCTAGAACATCAGTGAAAGTTATTAATTGTTCGCATTTTCGGTACAGAACAATCAGGGGGGAAGGGATCGAGAACTTCGGTAATAAAATATTAGTTAAGATTATGTCGGTACACAAAATAAGGAGGAAGGGATCGAGCATATCGGTAATAAATTATAAATTTAACATTATGTCGAATACACAAAATAAGGGGAATTAGATCGAGAATATCGGTAATAAAGTATAAATTTAACATTATGTCGGTACACAAAATGAGGGGGAAGGGGTCGAGAATATCGGTAATAAAATATTAATTTAACATTATCTCAGTACACAAAATAAGGGGAAAGGGATCGAGAATATCGGTAATAAATTATAAATTTAACATTATGTCGGTACACAAAATAAGGGGGGGGGGGGGATCGAGAATATTGGTAATAAAAAAAAATGGGTAATGGTCGGCATATCGGTATTCGAAAATTAAGGGGGAAGGATCGAGAATGTCGGTAATAAAATTATAAATTAACGGTATATCGGTATTCAAAAATAAAGGGGAGGGATCGGGAACATTACAAGAATTATCGATATCAGTAACATATTAGCGATCAATCCTTAGCATTCGGCACTCCGGAATAAATAAAATTTACCAGTACATAATATGGATTTCCAAAGCAAGATAAAATAGCATCACATATAATATGATATATAACAAATAATATGGTATATAACAGATAATTCAGCCAAGGAGTACAAGAGATAAGTAAAGAGAAAATTAAACACTGTTGAAAACAATAACCTCGCTTGGCTAAACCATAAAAGGAATCAGATCACCTTAAATAATCTGGGCGCTAGTTCAGGTGCCTCGTGTCGACACTGGGAGTTCACAGACGCTAAGAAGAAATTTTCGCGCTAACCGGTGTTTTATAGAAACGTGAAGAATTACATGATTAGAGGGAAGGGCTGATGCGCACAACTTAATTTCTGTGATTCGCAACGGTCAAGAGAAAGATAGTCGGTGAGATCGGCTTCCGATTTGTCCATCCTATCGTCTCGTCCTTCCTTCGTTAGTCTTTATCAGCCGCTGTTGAGGGAGGAAGAGAGTTGCTTCCTCCGAGAAGTGAGAAGCGGAACCCGTTTCCTCGATGCCATTGTCGGCTTTATTCCGTTGCTGAGGTGGAGAACTAGGAACCCTTTCTCCTTACTGCAGGTGTGGGGAGGATTCTTCGATGCTCCTGATATAGAGAGAAAAAAAACGGCATAAGAGCCAAGAAACGCCTGTTCACAACAGAAACATTTGCAAAGATAATAATTTTTAGGCGAGATTACCTATTCTTGTTTGGAATTTTGGTGGTAACCGCCTCGGTCAATCTCCACCAGGAACGTGCCTTGGATCTCAGACGACCAAAAGGAATAATCCATTCTATGCTTTATGAGTAGTCAGCTATTCTACCTCGGATGTCAGAAGGATATGCGATAAAAGATGTTCCGGAAGTTCATGTGGGGACTTGCCAAGCGAAAATGGAGAAAACTTCGAGAGACTAGACAATCACAATTCGGGACTCCTTGACTATATAAAAATGGAACAACATAATAAACTAAAAACAAAATTCAAAATCATGAAACAAAAGAAAAGTGTAGAATAGATTTAAAAAAGTCATAAAATCATAACTAAACAAAAAAAATTGAGTGCATAACGAAAAAGAAAATGAGGACAGGAACATGAACCAAAAAAAGGTAAGTGGGAATAAACGGTAACAAACACAAACAGTCGAGAGAATGTAAACAAAAAGGAATTATAGCAAATTTGGGTGAGGGGGTGAATTAAAAATATGCACGTGCGAAATTACCGCTTTAATTATAAACCGGAATGATACATACTTGAGAGTGACAAAAAAAAGTTCGATTGGCGATAATAATAAAAAAAGGCGTATGCACATAAGAACTGAAGGAAAATTCTTAATCGTAAAGCGGAAAATGCATTTGCGCAACAGTAGGCGAGAGGTAAACGCAGGAGGAAAAGAAAAAAGAAAATTGCAAAGTAAAACAAAGGAAAGGCGATATGGAAGAAAAGGAAGGGAATGGATAGAAGTAAAAAAAAATCGTAAGAATAGGACCGCAAAAAGAAAAGAAGGGGTGATGTAGGGTCCACAAAACGAAAGGGGGTTATCCATTGCGGTGTGAGGGAAGACGGGGAGAGGAACGGGCACAATAAGGGTAGCTCGCAGTGGAGAATCCACGTTCTCTACATCGGTAACAAAAGGCTGACTTTGGGCGCTGGCACTGCGAGTACTTGTGGTCGGCTCCTCCACAATTCCAGCACCCAAACCGCGCTGTGGTGTGGAGAAACTGGACTGTCTGGATTAAGGTTTCGTCGGGTTGGGAGGGTCAGCGATAGTAGAGAGCGGATCTGGGGTTTTGGGTAAGGAGGTTCCAGGGGCGGAGAGAAAGTGGAAGGGGGAGATTCTTCATCTTCCGGTCTATGAAATAAGTTTGAGTGTTCGTGGTCGTGAGATTCGCGGGGTTCCGCGGTACCAGGTTGAACTTCTTCATTGTTTCCTGTAGTAGCTCCTCGTCCGTAGGCCATTTTCTAAGTATGGCCGTTGCGGAGACTTCGGAGGCTTCTCCTGCAGCCTGGTACGATTCAAGCAAAGCAGGAAAGAAGCCAGGCTTCTTATCCTTAATTTCTTCAATGAAATCCGCGTACTCACGAAGATGTCGAAAGGGGTCTGGTGGGGTCTCCATCTGATCGCGATCTAAAGGCAGGATTCCGAATTATTGGGGGGGGCGGGGTAGGAAACGAAAGATTCCAAATCTTCGATGTGTGATTTACCTATGAACTTGCTGGAAAGGTCCGAAAGCTCATAGACAGAGGGGGATAACACCTTCGAGACTCGGTAGGGACCTGTGTATCTGGGGCATAATTTCGCGGAAATATTTTTAATCTTGAACGAGGTATGGTGGGCTGTATTATACGCAAATTGGAATTCGGAATGTTTTTGGTTCCAGGCACCATGTTCCTTATCAATGTATGAGACTATCATGGTTTTTAGGATTTGGTTAACTCTTTCCACGGGGTTCGCTTGGGGATGATAGGGAGGGGTTATGGTATGAATTAAGTTGAATTCCTGAGCTAGTTGATAGATAATTTTATTTACGAATTCGGTCCCATTATCAGTGAGAAGTACTTCTGGCGTTCTCCAGCGATCGATGATATTTTCACGAAAGGCAGTCTCTATTTTCTTACCGGAGGGGCCCATAACATCTGCGGCCATAACTATCCACGGCTCTTCTACTACGTGGTGTCACATTAAGCCTGCGGGTACTTGTTCTACCTTGCACATCTGACAGATAGTGCAAGCCTTTACATAGTCTTTTATGTCCCTGTAACAACCAGGCCAATAATATTTAGCGGAAACACGCATATAAGTTTTTTGTGTACCTAGGTGATCAGATTGCGGTTGGTAGTGAGCTTCCGGTATCGCAGATTTCCTTTCGCTGTTCTTGGGTACTAGTTTCCATTCGTTAAGGTCTTCAACAAAGTCAGTGACTAGGGGGTTCCGTCGGTGGATATATAATTTCTCGTTGGAAATTTGGAATATTTCATGAAAATCGGATACGGTAGTGAATCGTCGGGAGTACCATGAGGGGATGGGATCTTTAATTAATAATAATATTTCTTGGGGAATTTGGGGCTCATGCAAACGGGATAGGGCGTCTCGAACATGGTGGAAAGAACCTTTTCTGTGTATAATGTCAAAGTCGTACTCAAGAAGGGATAACGACCATCTTGCTAAGCGACTGTTAGGGTTTTTTTAGATTATGTAACCACCGAAGGCTACTATGAACCGTGATCACGGTGAATTTATAACCTTCTAGATAAGGCCTATATTTTTGGATAGACCAAACGATCGCGAGGCATTCTTTCTCTGCCTTTGTGTATTTTTGTTCCGCATCTGTTAAAGTTCGACTAGCATATGAGATTACACATTCTCGTCCATCGACGTTCTGGGTAAGAACGGCTCCTATTCCGGTATTGCAAGCGTCTGTTTGTAATAAAGATGTGATCTCAAAATTAGACCACGTTAAAACGGGTGCTTCGGATAAGCGTTGTTTGATGTTCTCAAAAGCGGATTGCTGATCTTCCCCCCAAATCCAACGCTGCTTTTTCTTAAGTAACATTGACAGGGGGATTGCTAGGGTCACGAAATTCTTAATGAATCTACTGTACCAGCTCGACATTCCGAGGAATCTACGCAGTACTTTTATATTTTTAGGGGCGGGATATTTTAAAATGGGATTTTTTTTATCGGGATCTTTATGTAGGCCATTTTCATTTACCAGGAAACCTAAATAGTGAATTCGGGGCACATAATTCACTCCTATCTAGGTTAATCTCTAAACCGGCATCTTTTATTTTAGTCAGGACTTTAGAAAGCCATTGGAGGTGTTCATCAAAAGTTGTTGTGACGATTATTACATCGTCCAAATAGGCAAAGGCATGTGGTTCCAACTCCGGACCTATTAATTGGCCTAGTAGACGTTGGAAAGTCGCAGGAGCGTTTGTGAGACCAAATGCCATCCTTTGAAATTGGAATGGGCCGCGTCCAGGTACTGTAAACGCTGTCTTATAGCGACTCTCTTTGTCGAGGGGAATTTGGTGGAATCTTCTGCGTTGACTTTACGAAAGTCAAGGCAGAAATGATATCCGCTGTCCGTTTTTCTAGCCATAACTATTGGTGAAGACCAGCCACTATTGGAGGGTTCGATAATGTCGTTAGCTAACACAGTATCAACTTCGGCATCGGGGTAATTGTCAAATTGAAGGCAAACTCGAAGTCCCAGTAATATAACATTAACTTAGAAACTTGTGCTGATTTTTTTAAAATTTTAATAAACACTCATTATCATCCTCTACAAAATTGTCAGTTCTTTTTTTTTCATTTCTGTTCCCATTAACTTTAATTTAATGTACCATATGAACACCTGAAACGTCATTACCGTACGACATCCCTACCTCACTTTGCACAAGGATAAACTGATTTTTTCCTTTTTTGAGACAGTAACCTGAAAAACGCTTAACGTATCAAGTTTGTAAACTTCACATTAACATAAATTTGATGTATGCACATTTTTTAAGTAAAATAAATAATATTGTAAAAGCCTTGAAGTCTTTCCCTCAACTTTCGCCATTTTAGATTATTAAATCTATTTTTTGTGAATCCGATAACTGAAAGGTGCCCCTTTTGGATTAAAAATTTTTACATGTGATAAGATCAATTTCCGTTATGAAATATTTAATTCCTAATAATATTACGATTTCCACTGTAGTTGCTAAAATTTGCCTACAATTTGACAATTATACATCTATACTACCCATGATTTTAGGGGATTTTAAGTAATGACGTTGTTTTATAGGTGGATGATTCTCTCCATCTATGATATTTTAGTCAAATTTGTTAACCCACGCTTTCCCGGTGACTCGGGTAATTCTCGTTTCAGAAAGTCTTGAAGTTTTATATCTTCTCCTACAATTGGTTCTCTAAGACCACAGAAAGTTTCACGACGTAAAGATTCCGCTGGGGGTTCAAAAGAGTAGATTTGATTCGGATTATTTAAAAAATTCCATTTTCTGTCCTAGAAATCTACATTCATTTTGAATTTTTTCAAAAAGTCTAAGCCAATTGCAAAAGCGACAGGTAAGGATTTAAGTTCGCTATTTGGACTTGGCCTCTCCTATAGACGGTTTTTAGATTTAATTCTTCAATTATTTTTAAGGCCACCCACACCTATGAAAGAACGGGAAGCGCCACTATCTACGAAGGCCTTGATTTGTTTGCCTAGGGTTTCTTCTGTCAGGTACGTTAAGGGTTGTGAACCATAGAGAGGTGAAGGTTGATAAGGGAGCTCAGAGAGATTGTAAACTGGGATAGGGGTTGAAGAACAAGATTCATAACTAAGGATCCCTTTGGAGTCCTCTGGGAGGTACAAATTAGGGTTAATTTTCTGGAGGTTGGAAAATAGGTTTCACAAAGATTGGATCGGTAGGTAGGAATTATCATGAGGTATATATCAAGGGTTATTCGGGTTGATTGAAGACACTTGAGGGTTTTTACTTTTAATTCTTATAACTGGGACTTTAGAAGCTATATCTATTTCTTTTTCTTTGATAAAAATTCTATTTTAGAAACTAAAAAGAGTTAGGGCATCATCTTTAAGGGTCTAATCTCCCGTAAAATCGGAAAAGTCAGTTTCCGGATCTAAATAGTCAATTTCGATTAATTTCAAAGTTTGTGGGTATTTATCTCTTTTAATTTCTCGGGTTTCAATTTTTGAAGGGGGTTTATTTGGCTTTACTGGGGGTATGTTCACCCTACGACATACCTCAGATTTCAATTTCCCGAACACCTAGGGCATTCCGATTTATAGGTTTCTTTTCTACCACAGCGAAAACAGAATACTCTCCTGGGTTCTTTACATTCGTTAAACCTGTGGCCTCTTTCGCCACAATTCCAACACTTTGGGGCCATGTCGGTTTTGAAGTGGGAGGGTTTTTTTTTTGGTTGGGGTGTGTTTGTTCTCGAGGGGGTAGTTTTTGGGTCGGCATATGAGAGGGAGGCGGAATTTTGAGGGTGTTGGGATTGACTTCTATTCGGCCCCCTGCTATTGTTTTCTAGGGATAGATATGCGAGGTCCACTGGTTCCTCGTGAAGGAACTTTTCGCTGGGCTCCTCTTCTAAGAACGCGATCCTTTCGTTCCGCCTACCAAATCTATCTCTCTCCGGTCGCCTGTCCGTTGGCCTATGCGGCTTCCTATCGTCAGGGGCCCTATAGGCAGAGATGGGTTGTGACATGTCACTCGAGGTTTTCTACGTATAATACATAAACGACGTAATATAAGTAGAAAATTGTAGAAAACCATGTATAATACATATCAAAGATGTCGGACGTAATTTACGCGGGCGGGAATGCATTTGACAGATTTGAATAATTGACATAACCTCTTATAAAGAGTCTTATTTTTTCGTAAGAAATGACAAATCAGCTCACGAATTATGTTTTGGCCTACCGCCTCGTTTCATTTTTTTCCTTATAATGAGAAAACAGTAGTTGACAAGCGCGCGAACGATTACTTATAGGTTAGGATTCCATGTTTTCGTACTTGTGCTTGTGTTCCACATGCACGAAAACGTTTAGAATAATAAAGTACGATAAACATGTATAATAAATATGTATATTATTTTTTAAAACTAATTTGTGCAGGAAAGTGATGAATAATTACGAATAATTAATTAATTGCTCAATATTAGTTCTTTCTATAAGTCAATTGGGTATTTTTAGAATAACGAATTCAAAAATCCCGCCCATATAGTCACGTGAGCAAATGTAAAATACATTTGTAGAAAACTAAGGACGTAATATACGTAGTAATATACATGTCAAAAACCATGTAATATACGTGATGTATTATACGTACCCATCCCTGCCTATAGGCCAATTCGGCCCATAGAGATTGTTCTGGAAGAGGGGGTGGTTTATAATTTTTGGCGACACGATAGCTTTTTTCTGCGGTACTCGCGAGCTCTTCTAGATGTGCGAAATTTCTTATCTGGTTTCTTTGTAGAGTTAAATGTAGTCTGGGGGAGGGGGGGGGGGGGATTCCCATCAGCGTCACAGATGGGCATTAGTCCTCGTCCGTCCTGGATTCGCAACAAAAAGGCATCCGGATCCTCACTACGAGCGCCGGAATATCTAATATTCCACTTGCGCATGATTTCGTATGCGCGCGTGGGGTTGGAAGGGGGTTGGTCGCTGTGGTCTCGATAGGAATCGGACCGGGGGAGGGGGAAGTCGTCATAAGCCGGGTGTGAGCAGCGAGAGAACAGGGGGTCATCGTAAATTGTGTACCAGTAACGGGAGGGTTTGGGTTCTTCACGCGATGCGTGTGGAAAAGGTGGGAAGCGGCGAGAGGGATGAGGATTTTCGTATGATGGGTCTCGGTTTTAACATGGTTTTTTTTTCTAAAAATCTATTTCAATTTTCAAAACAAAAATCATCATAAAAAAATGCCATAATAATCTTGAAGTAGATGAAGAGAGCTTTCCAAAATACTATAATAAAAGTCCAATCGGATAATCCTAACAGAAGTTATACTAATGTGAAGGTGAAAAAGTACCTGAAAAAGCGAAAACTTCAGGCCCCTGTATATTGTCAATTTTCCACAAAAATTAGAGTTTTCATAAAAATAGTTTATTTATAATAAAAACAATTAAATGTTTAATAAAAAACGGAAAAGCTCTTTCCGCAGTGGCTGGTGTTAGGAAGCACTATACTCCTACCGAAAAAGGGAAACTTGTCCAACCGAGAATATAGCTGTCCAATAACTTGTTTGAACACACTGTATAAGATCTTCACAGCTGTTCTTAACAACAGGATTGTTCAAAGTATTAAGCCTGTGTGGAGAGAGATGTACGAACAACGTGGCTCGAAAAAAGGTGCAGCAGGTTGCCGAGGGAACCTACTAATTGACAGGTGCGTCTGTAAAGCCGCAGCAGCCTATCAGTGCGTCCAGTGAATGGTCTGTATTTACTGCCAGAAAGCTTTCGATTCAACCTCTCATAGACTTATAATCTGTCTGTTGGAAAGCTTGAAGGTTCATCCACACATAGTGAGGTGCGTAGAGAGATTGGTTCCCCTTTGGAAAATTAGGTTTACTGTCTCATCTGGAAATTATCGTGTGACAACGAACAATGTCACCTTCCAGAGGAGTGTCTTTCAGGGAGATACCATGAGCCCTCTGCTTTTCGCACCACACTTTTGCCTCTATCTCTCGCACTACGAAATTCTCCTGAATACCTCTGCGGCGACACTAATCATCGCGAGCATAAGGTAGGTCACCCATGTATTTTATATGGATGACCTAAAGATCTATGTTTCTGGTAAAAGCAAACTTCAGAGTGCTTCAAATATTGCCAAGGAGTACACAAGAGAGATTGGTATGGACTTTGGATTGTGGATATAAGTGTTATTAAACCTCTTTTGACACTGGAGAGACCTATACATACCTGGGCGTACCTCAAAGCCTCCTTGAGGAAATGACCACAGTGCATGAGTTTCCCCGAAGCAGATGCAAGCATCTTCTTCGACAGATTTGGTCTTCAAATCTGTCGACGTTGAACAATGTATCTGCAACATGCTTGCCATCCAGGTTCTACTCTACTCGTTTGTGGTGGTTTAATGGACGAAGAACGAGCTAACGGCATTTGATATCGCCACACGTCAGATCATGCATATGCATACGAGCTTGCATCTCAATTCCTCCGTTTCGCGATCATACACTCACGCCGTCAAGGCGGACGCGGACTTCTGAATCTCCAATATCTTCATAACTGAATTGTTCTACGTACAGCTTGCATCGTTGCAAGTGGCAGAAATCATGTTCTAAAAATGGTCAGGAAATACGACATGATTGGCAAAGGGGCGTTTCTTTATAAAGCCGCGGAGCAGGCGGCCGAGACCATTGGCCTGAATTTTAACATCAAGAGTCAGGAGAATGCATTGCTCCATCTAGATACTTTACTTCTAAAAGCCGAAGTTGAAAAATTCCGCCAACAGCTACTCGATAAGGAAATGCACGGAAACTTTCACACAAATGTAGAAAAACCGTCCTTGTCGAAGAAGCAAACTTTTGCTCACCGTTCTCCAAGACTTCGAGGAACGAACTATATTCGTGATCGAATTCTCGGCTCCGGTGGACTACAAAATTACTACCAAGGAGCGGGAAAAGGAGGCAGGGTGTCAAAACCTTGAAAGAGAGCTGCAACGACTGTACCCAAAATTTCTGGTGAAAGTAATTGTCCTTGTGATCGGTGCTCTTGGAGGTGCGGAACTTTCACTGGTTCGAAACCTTAAGGCCATACCCGCAGCTGTCCTAAACAACAGGATCGTTCGACGAATTGAGCCTGTATGGCGAGAGATGTACGAACAACGTGGCTCGAAAGAAGGTGTAGCAGGCTGTCGAGAGAACCTGCTGATTGACAGGTGGGTCTGTAAAGACGCTGCAGTCCATCAGCGCGTCCTGTCAATGGCCTGGATTGAGTTAGATTCTTGTGCGAGTAATTGTCCTTGTGATAGGTGCTCTCGGAGGAGCGAAATTATCACTAGTTCGGCACCTTAAAGCCATACCCGCGTGCCAAAAATATGCCAAGGCACTTGCGAGATGGATGCAGAAATCAGTCATCCTTGGGTCGCTTCGTGTCCTCAAGACACACGCGACTTTCACTGGCCTGTCGTTGTGATTTCATCGTGCCCTATGACCACCCATCTCACGGTCGTGAGACGTGGCCATAGGTGTGATTTACGGCGGTTCTGCTGGGAGCTGGTGTCATTTTTTTAGATGGAAGTTGCTCTCAGTGGGATCCCTGCAGTGGTTGTTTAAACCCTTTTTTGAATTATATATTAGGGTGGTCCAAAGGACCCCGAACACATCTATGGAAAATATTATCCCGGCCAAATTGGCTGAAACTGTGATATAATGTAGTTTATAATATCCTGATGAAATAAAGTCCTTAGACACTGGGTCTAAAAAACGTCAGGTGTCCAGATACACTGAAACCGAAAAGTACTTGGATCAAGTAATTTTGGTTTGGTTCAAGTCAATCGTGGGTCTGAATACGGACGATACAATATGGGTATTGGTTCAAGAAAATATTTACTTGATACTGTATGCATCGATCAATAGCAGATGTTCTTGATCTGAGAAAATGTATTATTGAACGGAATATTATATTTTATTGATTTGAAAATATATGATATTCACTTGAGCAATATCGATTTAATTCAAGTATATATATATATTCTTAATTTAAGAGTGTATGGTATTGTGACAATACAATAATTTCTTAAACTAAGGAGTTTTCTATTCAGGAGAAGCACATGTATGTTTGTAAGCAAATAATAATACTTTGAATCAAATATATATTTCATCAAAATTAATAGTCGAGATTATTGAAGAAAAGCTAAATTTACTTCTTTTAAGTGAAAAAAATGTATTCAATTAAGCGACTTTATTTTCAATCTATAATTTGTAAATGCTAAAGACAAGTTTTTCCGGACCTCATTACCTAAATTATATAGCGAAATTCTCTATCAAAAAATAGGATGAAAAGTCCTCTTTGCAAAGTTTTTTTCGGTGCATAGTTTTTTTTTTTGGTCAAAGATCACTTTAGCTCAAAAACTATGCATATAATAAAATTTTGCAACAGTGCGTTTCATCCTATTTTTAAATAGAGAATCTCGTTATATAATTTAGGTCACGAGTTCTAGAAAAACTTTTCTTAAGTACTTACAAATTATACATTGAAATTTTTTTCTACATTAACGATATATCCTAGTTTATATTTACGGTGTGCAGGAAATAAAATACATCTCTTATGAAATTACAGATTTATTTTTATATGAGACCATTCAATGTTTTTCAACAACATCGTACACAAGTATTGTAATGATAAAATAAGAACTAATTTCCAACTTAACACTCTTATAATATATAAATTGTGCCATAGAAAATTAAGTCCTTGTATGATACACTTTTGAGTACAGAACGTATGTACACTTAGAATGTCACATTTTTTTATGGTCGAACATAGTTAAACTAGCTTATACTTATAACGCAGATTTCGAAAGTTAAAATATTTTTGAGTGATAAATCACTAATACACTCAAGGTGTTTCAATAACGTGATGCTTACAGCTCACAATGAATGAAGCTTTAAAAATCTGAAACATTCTCAGATCAATCTTATATATTAGTGAATAGAAAATTATAATATTGTTATTCGATACAGGGTACATAGTATTTTCCGTTGGCCATCAAACAGACGTGATAAGTTTGAAAAGCAAATAAGTCTTTTTGCAGTATATAATCCCAATCTTTTGTTTCAACAACCTCGAAAGCATGAACATGGTAGGGATGTTCGATTCTTCCAGAAAAATCGATTTTTGAATCGATTCTGAATCGAATCATGAAAATCGATTCTCTTAAAATCGATAACAAAAGAATCGATTTTTCAAGAATCGATCTAAAAAATCGTGAAAAATGATTAAATTTATAAGAAATTAAATTATAAGTATAATTTTACTTCAAATAGGGAATAAGTTTTAATATGTTTTTACTATTTATTTAAAGAAACTGATGAATAAAATATTTGTGCTATAAATGTTAAAAATTGAATACATACCAATTTGCTAATCCTATATTCATTAAAATCGTCAGTCGATACAAGAGTGCACGTGTCGGAAAATTATTCTTATGGCATTCCACTGCACTGAATTTAGGCAGTGCCACCAGCGAACAAAGAGGAGCTGTTTCATTGGTCTTTCTGTTAGTGACAAATATGTCCGCTAGCAGAAAGGCCAAATATAGGCTTCATCGTTCCCGCCTTCACCATTCATTTAAGTAATTGAACCTGAGTAGAGATGGGGAGTGACCGTCAGATGACCGATTTCCGGTAATCTGACTGTCACCTGACCGGACAAGTGGAAAAAGTGGAAATCATGTTATTACGCAAAAAATTGAATTAATATCATAGAGACAAACGACAAAAAACCCTTCTATTAGTAAAACGAAATTTGTTTTCTAAAAAAAAGTGAAGAAAAAGGAATAAATACGTAAAAAGTGATTGTATCTCGTTGCGGTTAATGAACATAACCTATTAAACATGAACAGTTTTCACATCTTGAAAACTAAAAAGTACACTTTTTTAAAAAAAGAAGCCAAAACGATGATTTTGTGTGAGTTTTATCATCCAATAAATGGTATAAAATTTAGTTTGGAATAATCTTATCTTAACAAAATTCAAAACTATTTGGGGTTAATTTAAATTGTTCATAATTGTACAATTTTAAATTAAAATCCTGTATACTTGAATAATTGCAAGGTAGGAAAAGGTTAACATTAGATTAATTTCATGATAACAAAATTCAAAATTATTTTTATTTTATTTAAAAAATTCAAAAATACTTGCTCGACTGTAATTTCATAACACTTCAAATTGCAGTTTAGGATTCTCTTTTCTTTACAATTTAGATAACTTGTTCAAAATCAAACAATATCTGAATGAAAATCTTAAGAATCAAAGCATTGTTAAATTAAAAACGTGTAAAGAATGATTTCAATGAAACTTCAGAAATGAGAGAATTTCTAATTGAAGCATCTTTTAAAATTCAGGAATTAATCATTAGCTTAAATTTGAATAGATGTAGCTTTTACATTTTTAGTTTTTAATTTGTAGTAGTAAAAATGTTTCTGGAGAGCCTCGAAATAACGCATTTTTATGTTTTTGGAAAATCCAAATTAAAACGCTTTTAAATTCAAAATCATTAGACTGAAGTGTTAAAAATTTAAAGAAAACTTCAAAGTTCGGGACTGCAAAAAGCTATTTTAAACATATAAGCTCAAAATTTTCGGGCCGATACATTTTCAAATTTCTAATCAAGTTAAATTCAGTTAACAAAACATGTAATAGTTGATATTATTCCCACAAAAAGAACAATATTCAACCAAAAAGGATGACTTATCCATAAAACTTGAAAATTTTTAACAAAAAATATGAATTTTCAACCAATAAGATTAATTTCATACTGAAAAGACAAATTTTTATTTAAAAAATTAATTTTGAATCGAAGAGCTGAATTTTCAATTAAAGTGGTTGTTTAAAGTTGTAATGTTTCATTGTTATGAGATTTTCGGCGATTGAAAATGACAAAATTTATCTACATCGCCAATTTCTAAAACCTAAGTTATATTTCCTCAGTATTTAAATGAATGCTTGAAATCACGTGATTTCTCAGTTTGAGTGTTGATGAGCGCCTTATCGTTTAAGAAAGACAGTGTGCGAGTAGCTGTGAATCGCGACAGATCGTTGTCCGATCATTTCGGATCTATAATATGATTGACTTTCAAAAAGACATTGAACTTAAGATCTTAAATAAATGTCTAAAATTGCGAGTGAGTGATTTGTGTGCCTTTTTTGAAATGGTCTTAGTCTGCCAAGTTTTGAAAATTGAATAAAAACTTGTAATTTTAATTAACTTTCACGATTCTTCTCTGACTATTCCTGATCTGGCAATAATTATTTATTTTTACAAGTGCAAATTTTAAACAGTGGTGAATCTCCAAACAAAAAAATTAATTTTTAACAAAGTAGTTCGAGTTTCAACCACGTATTTGAATTTTCAACCAAAAAAGATGAATTCTCAATAAGAAATTCAATAGTTGATTTTCAATTAGAAACGATCAATTTTGAGACAAAGATGTATAGTTAAATTTTCAGTTAACAAAGTTAATTTTCTACCTAAAGAGGTGAATTTTCAATAAAATTGTTGAATTTTCAAGCAGCAAAGGTTTTTCAGGAAAGAAAGGAAAAAAATGGTTGAAGTTTCTACAAAACAGTTGATTTTTCAACGACAGAATTAAGTGTAATAATGATAAATATTATTATACACTGAGAGGCCAGGTATCTCTATTTTGTTAAGAATAAGCTATACGAATTTGTGTAGCTTCTTGAGAACTTTGAAACTAAAAAAAAAACTTGCAGAATAAAAGCCTTATACTACAATAAAAACCATAATATGGTTTTGACAGCACCACCAAACAGTTAGGTTTATTGAATTATCCCTTCCATCCTTTTATTTCAACCTGTAATTTTTGGCGTTTCCAGTTTTCTTTCCTGTCACTAAATTGATCCCTATAATAGATATAAATGTAATCTACAATATAATACAACAATATAAAAATGCCATAACGTAAAATTCAAATCAGCGTTCAGTCATTTGATTAGATTTATTCCTGAAAGAAACAAATCATATTTGCCATAAACTTTTGTGACTTAATTGCGAATGATTTTTGTAGGTTATGTTTTACTACAATCACGCAAATCAAAGAAATTGTCCGTCTGAAGAGATGAACAGCCTGTAATTTCATAAAAAATTGTTCCGTATTTGTTTTCATCTTACATTATTCATCAAAGAACATTACAATAACTATTTATAAGATGATTTCCACTTTTTCCAAAATGTCCGGTCAGACAGTCAGATGACGGGAAATCGGTCAGATGACTGAAGCAGTCGGCGTCATTTGACGTCACTCCCCATCTCTAAACCTGAGTCTGGGATGTGAAACCTCCTTTATAGTTTAGGCTGTGTAAACTGTAAACAAGATATGGTTTGCTTGGTATCACGGTTTAAAAAAATGTGATGGGTGAAAACAAAGAGATAAATGAATTTCAAAAGGTAAAAAAATCGGTTCGCCGATTCATAGGGTAAAGAATCGATTCACCAAAAAATCGAATGTTAAAGAATCGATTTAAAAATCGATTTTTTTGATAAAAAAAAATCGATTTTTGCCAGAATCAAATCAGAATCGAACACCTCTAGAACATGGTCATTAAAAGAAATTACGGTAAATTTTGAAACAATAAGATAAACTTGTTCATCTTTTAGTAAAACAACTTTGATTTGACCAAATTTGGGAAATAAGGTATCGCTGCCATATTTGACAATCATTTTTGGCTTATAAATTGTACCATTAGCTTTTACCCAGGATACTGTTAGATGATTATCAGAATCTTCCGTAGAAAAAATAGGTTTGATTTTAGGGTACTGAATCAATTTTTCAAGGTCTGATTGAACTTCGTCTCTCCATTCAATACGACTCTCGAATCCTCTATTATTAAAAAACTTTTCGTTTAGTATGAGTTTATGTTTTTTTGCCAGTGTGTCTGTTGGGTTTTTCCGAGAATTCGTGATTTTTGCATAACTTTTTGCTTCTTTATGTTTAGCCTCGAAACGAATGCTTGACGTTAACTTCGGTGGTCCTACTCTCAATATAAATCTTACATAATGTAATAGGAAATGGTGTTTAGGTTTTAGATCTCCATAGAGTTCTATATACAATGAATGATCTTCATAGATTAAATTTTGTAGCAATGAAGCACAATTTTTGTCAAAAGTTGGAGCCATTATCATGCATACTATTTTTCTCAATATTACATACAGTTTCCAGTACTCGTCATTTTCAGGAATCAAATCGCCAATAATTAGACCAAGATACTGCACAAATAATGTCATTTCAGATGCTGAGTATATAATACACCCTTGTCGCAAACTATCAGATTTTAAGATAGGAGGATTATTTTCTGAATTCTTAGAGCCAAAATCAAGGTACCGCATTCGTTCACTCAACATTTCAAGAGTAAATAATTTATCTACAGGGTGTCCCAGACTGTTTATACGGCGCACCTGAATGGTCCAGCTTAAATGTTTTATAACTAAAAAACTAAAACTTCAACTGATTTTTGGAAAAGAAATTTTATATTTCTTTTTTTCATTTTTATATGGCTATATAAGCCCGGACACTTGAGTGTGGTACACCCTGTTAATAACTGAATATAGAATTTTACCCAAGTCATAACGCAATACACCTTCTGGAACGTCATGCATTACATCTAAAAAACTGTTAGTGATAACGTGGTAACTTGGAATGGAATTGAAGATACATTCTTCACGAATACCATGTGAAATTTCTTTCACATGTTCGGTGTAATTTTCAATTGTGCGTAACATCGTTTCATCTTCCTGACATTGTTTGTGCATTGTATCTTTATCTGCGAGGCCAATTCTGCAGCAATAATCTACATTGAAACTTTTTGTAAATCCAAGGATCTCATTCAATCCTAAGTTATCTCCGGTGATAACTAATAATACAAAATAAACTTTACCCTAATAGTTTTTAGTATTTATGACAATACCCTCAGTTTCTAGCTTCTTTATTTCTTCGATTACTTCGCTAAACATTATTGCATTTCCCATGCGTTTATGATCAGCAGTTCGATGAAATTGTGCCAGAAAAATGTTTTCCAACTGACTAGAATATTCCGGAGGAAGGCTAAGAATGGCACAGTACGCTGCACCCATTTTACTAATAATTCTATGGGTACCTACAAGATTGTTTATCTCAAGGTCATCGAAAAAAAAGAGTAATGGTAATACTACATTTGGGTCAAATTTTTTCGCATTTTCCTTATACAATTCTCCTTTTATAACTGATTCCAATAAAGAACTATTTTTAATCTTATTCATATAAGTTACAATTGAATCAAACACGTTCGGCAATTCCAGAAATTTCTTCAAAACTAACCTTAAAGGAATTACTGCCATTTTTTTTCTTTACTTCATCCATATCTTTTTGTATATTATTAACCTTTCTGAATTCTAGCGTAGTAGTTGAACTGCATGTTTTGTGTGGTATGTAAGTTCCCAATTTTTTTAAATAAGACAATGATTGATTTTCAGTTTCTTGATCCATAAAAGCATTTTCGAAAGTTTTGAACATGGTATTCAATTCTGATAATGATTGAGGGTCGTTAAGGCTACTACTTTTGTCCTTTAAAGATTTGCTTAGACTTAACAGATTTTTAACGTCATCAGTTATTCGCTCGACGAAGTTTCTTGGTAATATTGGAATTGCATGTAATTTTGAGATAAAAGAAGCAGATGCAAAAGAAACATCATTCGCAAAGTTTAAAGGATTGATGCTCAGAGCAGGCATCCCGGCATGTTCAATAGATTGAGTGAACACTGGCGGCACAGGCATGTGATATGTTTCTACACATTCTGTCGATGTTAGGCCAAAACTAGGGTTTTGAAACAATGACTGAGATTTTTTTGAGCTTGAATGAAAAGTGCTTGCGAAACAAGATTCCTTATGATCGTTTTTAACATGTCTTAAGAAACCATAAAAGTTACTGCAAACGCGATCACAATTGTTTTGTTTGCAATGCAATGATTGATCCTTTTGAGCGGAATGTTTAAGTTTAAAGTGACCGAATAGTACTCTATCAGTGCAACACATTTCGTTGCAAAGAGGGCAAAGATACATGGTGCTTAACCAGTCGTATGGTTCGTAAATTTCACATATCTACATCCCCCCCCCCCCCCCAACGCCTGCACAATTTCCAAAATGTAAGATCTTTTTACATCATACGCGGTTTCGAATTTATAAACCATACGTTGCACAAGATACCAAATGTGCTCACTCTGAGGGGGATATTTCGCATTAAACGCATGGAAAGATTTAAAACATACGTCGATGGCCTCGATTGCAGAAGAGAGAGTATAAATAATCTTGTCGACGCATACCAGAAAAGTTGTTGATTCTTCAACTGTCGGTCCTACAACAATGATAAAGGGTTGCAAAGTCATCCCTTTGTTGCGCATCTTCTCTTCTCGTTGTAATCGCTTAATGGTAACATCACCTGGAATCTGAAAGAATTAAAAAGTATAAATAAAGAGCAAAATATTCCAATAGATCGAGAACAAATGACTTAATGAACACATACTATTGCATGTACAATCATACTTTCTTCTGCTTCAGCAGACGATGGTTTCCAGTGCTTTTTCCGACCATTTTCTACGATTTGAAATCTCCCTCTAGGTGGAACTAAGAACGCCAGTGCCTTCAACTGCATAATCGTCTTCAAATCTAATAAAAATTCGTAAAAATTGACAAAGTTACCTTCAGAAAATGAAAAGAACTGCAAATCCTATGATAAGTTTTGTCTTAATCTTACCGTCATTAGTATCTTCCAAATTCAGTGTATCAAACTGTTGTGGCAAAGTCTTCTTCGTCACCGTGAGCAAAGCTGTAAAGAACTGAGACCAATTTTGTATTGGATCTGTTTCACGACAGAGGCGAAGGAAGTTAAAATCTGTTCGAATTAATTCATGTGCAGCAGGAAGCTCTAGAACTTTCCACTCCTTATACATATCTTGAATTTTTGCTGATTTTTGTTGATCAGCTTTATCTTTGCGATATTGAGCTGTTATCTTCCAGTGCATGAGTACCACTTCCCATGGCGAATTGTGATTTGTCAGCCAATCTAAACTAGCTTTAACTTCTTCCGCCAAATTCTCTAAAAAATAGTTGAACATTTCACTATCAACATTTGTTTTCAATTAATAAAGATATTACAAATTTCAAAGATTTATGTCAATGATGAAGATATAAAATGACAAGAGATTTTACAAGGTTTTGTAAAATTATCAAAAAATTTGTAAATAATTAATGTTTTAAAGGATATTACGGTAAAATTATAAACGTGTGTGCAATGTGCATATAACATACCTGGCTCATTATCTAAGTTTTGCATGAGATTTCTAGACGATTCAGACCCCAATAACCGTTTGCATTGTTGCAATTTATTTTGATATCTCCCAGCAAATTTCCCTCTAACGGGCACTGATTGGTTATCTCTGGAATCCCTTTTCTTAATCGGAGAAACGTAGTCAATATTAAAATCTTCGGTTGAAAAAATTTCTTTGACGTTAGATGCCAAGTGCTTGAACTCGTGCTTTGTTAAGGACCTAGTAAAGAGATAATGATTTTCTATGTATAATAAAGTAAAAAAATATAATACTTTCAAAGGAAAAATGTGAAAAATGTTAATATTTTGAAGTTTGAAATGTTCATTACAAAAATCTTTAACATCTGAAATAAATTATTCATAGGGACAAAAAAGTTACTTTCCCCAGTAAAAACATTTAGGTCTCAAAAGAATTGGACAATATAGATTCACAGTAATTAAAAACTTATACTATAATTGTGGAATTATGAAGACTAACCCATCTGTCTTGTCCGTAGCATTTGTAATCGCAAGATCTACCATTATATCTTTGTGCTCGGAAGTAAGGTCATTGTGTTTTGAATAATACTTCAAGATCGCTTTACCTTCTTTAGATTGAATTAAAGTGTCCTTAACAGAAGGCAAATTTAATGCTGTGTACATTCGACTACCAATGTACTGTCTTTCATTGTTCTATTTATTTAGATCATCAATCCGAGCATCACTCTCATTTTGTGATGGATTTTGATAATCGTTTCCTTCATTTTGTGACTAAAAGGATGATATGGAAAAAATATAAACAAATTTATGCAAAAAACTGGCTAGAGAGTTTCATTTACAGGGTCTCTATCCGACGAATGATTTTAAATTCCCGGTCATTTCGCGGCTTTCTCCGGGTCAATTGTTTATTTTTTTCGTTTCATTTAAAAAACCTACAAATATTTGAATTTGAACAAATTTTGATTTGGAACAGGGGTTGTTCATGTGAACTCCATTCTTATATATTAGAACTAGAATTTTATTCCAAACATTCCCATACCATGTCAAAAATTAAATTCTCTAAGGTAAAATGAATAATTCTTTACGAAATTCTTTGCTCCAAAGTTATAATTATATTTATTAACGAAATTTGGTATTATTGGGTAGATTGGGGAGGGATTGGCATACAGGGTCAAATGAGACACAGAATATTCTTTCAAAATTTTTGATTTTTGTTGTTTTTTTCAGAAATAATAGGAATGATAATTAATTTTACGAAAACAAAACAAAAATGAAATAAACTAAAAATAAAAGTAATCTGTTCCAAATAAAATAATAATTCGTTACGAAAAATGACTGTAATTGCGTAAAAATTATATCTCCCTTTTTTTAAAAATTTGGAAGAGAAAGATTCAAATTCTGAAAAATTTGTATTTGCAAAAATAAGACATTTTTGAATTAAAACAAATTCGGATTTGAAACGAAGAATTTTTCAAAGTTATAGAATTCTGATTTGGAATAGGAATTGTTTTGGTGAACTTTGTTTTTATAAATCATTATTAAAATTATTTTCGAACATTTTCTCTTCCATATCGAAAATTACCTGCTCTAAGACAAAATTATAATCTTTTACGAAATTCCTTGCCAGAATTATATTCATCTACAAACTTTGCTATTATAATTCTTTTCAAACATTTCTTCTTACGAATTAGAGCAATTGTAATAATTTATGCCAATTTCTTACATTTATTTTTGTAACACCCACCTCAAAAGTTGACGTTTGCATGCATGTAGATGGTGCCTAAAGTACCTTATTTGAGCAGACTGTGCGTGAAAAATTTTTCGCGCATGCGCAGTTTGAAGATGGCTTACTTTAGACACTGGTGGAAAAGCTGCGCATGCGCACATTCGAGATGAGGTACTTTAGACACTGGCATAGGTAACTTTAAACACTGGTGTTGGTATCTTCTTGAAATAAATTTACATTCAACTTGAAGAAATGTTTTAATGATTGAAGTTTTGTTTTTAGGGTTTCGTAGCCCCCCCCCCCCGGGGGGGGGGCAAAAAGCATAAACCTCAACATTTTTTTTCAATAATTTTTTTCCAAAAAATCTGTTTCAACAAATTTTTTTTTTCAAAATTTATTTTCACAAAATTTTTTTTTTCGAAAATTTTTTTTTACAACATTTTTCTTCACAATTTTTTTTTCAACAATTTTTCTTCACAAAATTTTTTTTCAAACATTTTTTTGCACAAATTTTTTTTCAACATTTTTTTTTGTAATTTTTTTACTCCACTCTATGCAATATAAAATTAGTATTTTTCGTTACCACCTCCTGACAACTTTTTCGGACAGGCGTTGCAAAAAAAAGCGTGTGATACACGTGCGCGTAGGTGATTGTTAACTCGTATGATTCACCCTTCGCCTGCGGTTCGAAGCACTCGTCTACGTTTTCGCACTCGCTTCGCTCGTGCGCTAACCACCGACTCATGCTTCGAATCTCCGGCTTATGCTGCAAAATTCACACTCGCACACAATCACCTATTTTACGCACTTGTATCACAAATAACTATTTATTTATTCCCTATCCAAACTTCCCTGTCTCAATGTATATAAATTATAATTATTCACTGGTATACCATGTCCCAACTCAAAATTATTATACTTCCCTTAGAAAATTTCCTGTTCCAAGTTAGAATTAGAGTAATAAAGTGCATGAAACCATTTTTAATTTACATATGAGTACATTTGAGAAAAAAATGTTGGACACTGAATCAAATTCTCGATTGTTTCTCAATAAACAAAATACCCGTTTTTCCCGATTTTCCAGTAAGATAGACACCCTGATTAAAGGAGAGAAAAATTTCAATCGTATTTTTGTTGCAGAACTATTCTCAACTTACGAAATTTCCTTGTTGCGTATGCGCATCCAACGAATTGTTAGATGGTAACTTTTTATTGTAATGCTCCTCCCACTTCTTTCTAAATTTGATTCTATTTCCCACATCCTTTATTAGCTCTTTTATAGATTCACAATCTAAGTTAGAACAGATATCTAAGTCAATATTTTGATCTGCAAAATATAAAACAGTAGAAGTTATATTTTTTGTTTTTACTGATTGTAAGATTAGTATGTAATAAATTGAAAAAATTCAAAATTGAAAGCTCAAAACATTCACATGGTAGATATCTCTATTGTTAATCACATCGATCTCTTGACAAATGGATTAAAAAACAAACTAAAAAAATTGCATTGATAAAGAATGTCGTGTTTTGAAACTTTCAACGTTTCAACGGCACATCACTAGAAACTATACGCAGCTCTTTAGTTTGAGGTTATGTCAAGGGATATAAAGCATTTTTATAACATTTAAAATCCCATGGAATGCTTTGAATTTCCCCGAAATATTGAAAAAATCTCTTCATATTTCATGAAATCAATTTTTCTTTTTACCTATAAAGGTTCTACTGCATTAAACTAATAAAAAAATGCACGCATAGAAAATCCTGAACTATAAATTTAAAGTTAAAAATTACAAATTTCGATTGTATTTCCTTTTCTCTCCATGTTATTCTTTTTTATGCTTACGAAATCTCTTACCGTTAAAACCAGGTATAAGGGATTGCAAATCCCACAATTGAAGCAGCTCATCCATAACTCGAAATACACTTGTGGAGATTCTTTAAATAAGGAAAAGTCGTAAAACTCAAAACTTGATCAATTATTCGAATGAGAAATCAGCAAATTCTTCGTTGCGTATTATTGCGTTCGCAGCGTCGGTCTCTCGTGTTTCCACGTGTCTCGGCCGTTTCTTTGCGTCCTCGCGTCTTCTCACATGTTCTCGGATCTTTCCGCGTTGCGCATTCGTCGCGTCGGCCACGGGATTGGCTACTGTTAGCGCGCTGATTTCAAATTATAAAATATGAAAATCAACTGCTTACAACATATAATGATAGAAAAGTGAATACAAATATTGGGCATTTTTTAAATGAGTTAGTCTGATCAAAATAGTATTCCTTCCAGTGAATTTAAAATTGAGCATTTACCAATTATTAAATGTTGTAAACCATTAATTTGCATATTTTATCATTTCAAGTGAGCGCGCTAACGGTTTTTAAGGATTTTTTTGTGGAGTATAAAGCAATTATTCCATATCATTTCAAATTCCATACCGGTTATAAGAGAAACAGCAAAATATAACTTTCCAATGATATGGCCAGTTCCTGTCTTCTAAATTTTTTGCTTGAAGATCAATATTTACTGAGTACATTGATATAATGTATTAAATTGAAAATATAGTTCGAAATGCATATTGACTTAAAGCAAAGTATGCATGCATCATGCTCAGAAAAATATTTCCTTCGCTAAACATATTCATTTTCTTGTCTCAAGTATATATATTAGTTGTGTCAAGTAACATATTGATCAAAGCAAGTAGATACATTTACTTGAACCAAGAACAGCTAATCAGAGTGCAAAATACTTATTCTTAGAATATTATTTTCTTGTTCGAAATTTTTCAATGACTTCACATGAAGACATATTTGGAACAAAGTAATTTAATATTTATTTGCTTCAAATTGATATGTACTAGATCTGAGCAATATCACTGATTCCATAATTTTCTTGATCCAAGAAAATCAGTTCTCTATACTCAGAAAATATCAGCTTCGTTCAAGTGAAATCGGCCAAGTACATAACTTGACTTGATTCAATGACAATTCTTTTTTAGTGTAGGAGGGACCAAATCTCACTTTTCATGTACGCGAGAGGAGGCCCACGGACCCTTGAGGACATAGCATGAAATGACATGTCACATGACATAGCATGACATGACATGTTACATGACATGGCATGACATGACACATCACATGACATGAAACATGATACATGACATATGACACATGATATGACATGGCACATAACACGACATGACATGAAATGTAATGTCATGTCATGTATCATGTGTCTTGTGTCATGTCATGTCGTGTGATGTGCCATGTCATGTTACATATCATGTCATGTGTGACATGACACGAAGTAACACATGAGATGATATATGACATGACGCATGACATGACACATGGCATGATACATAACATGACACATGACATGACATATGATACATGGCATGAAACATGACATGACACCAGATATGACACATGACATGATACTTGGCATGGCACATGATATGACATGGAACATAACACGACATGACATGAAATGTCATGTCATGTCCTGTCATGTGTCATGTCATGTTCAGAGTCATTTGTCATCTCATGTGTCATAGCATGTCATGCCATGTCATATCATGTGTCATTTGTCATGCTATGTGTCATGTCATTTGGCATGTCATTTGTCATATCACATAATGTCATCTCATGTCATGTCATGCGACATGTCGTGTCACGTCGTGTCACGTCATGTGTTATTTTTTATGTCTCTTGTCAAGGTATGCGTCATGTCATGTCATCTCATGTGTCATGTCATGCCATGTCATGTAACGTGTCATTTCATGATATGTCCTCAAGGGTCGGTGGACCGCCTCTCGCGTACATGAAAAGTGACATTTGGTCCCTCCTATCTCGACACCTGGCGTTTTTTGGACCCAGTGTCTCAGGACTTTATTTGATCAGGATATTATAAACTAAATTATATCACAGTTTCAGCCAATTTGACCGGGACCATATTTTCCATAACGATTTACAGGGGAAAAAATGGTGCAAACAAATAATTATTGTTAAACAATTTAAAATGATTTAAAATATACTTTGAAACTCGTCACTTACCGATTAAGAATAATTCATATTGAAATATTCTTTAAAAATACCTTCTTTACCATGAATTTGATAGAAAACTGCTATTTTGCATTTTTTGGGGCATTTTCCGGGCAGAATTGAAGGGGTTTGGGTGTGTCAATATTGAAAGCTATTGAGTGAAAATTATTGCCTACCAATCACCTATGCGCACGCGTATCACACGCTATTCTTTGCAACGCTTGTCCGAAAAAGTTGTTGGGAGCAGGTAACGAAAAATATTAATTTTATATTGCATAGATTGGAGTAAAGAAATTAAGAAAAAATTTGTAAAACAATGTTTGAATGAAAATTAAAAAAAAATGTTTGGAAAAAAATGTCGTGCATAATATTTTTGAAAACAAATTTTGTGAAAAAAAATTGTTGAAAAAAGTTTCGAAAAAAAATTTTGTTCACAAAAATTTTTGAAAGAAAAATTTTGTGGAACAAAATGTTTGAAAAAAAAATTTTGAAACAAAAAAATTTGTTGAAAAAAAATACTTAAAAAAATTTTGGCGTTCATGATCTTTTTCCGGGGGGGGGGGGCCACGAAACCAAACAAATTTCAATCATTAAAAGATTTGTTCAATTTAAATCTAAATTTATTTCAAGAAGATACCAACACCAGTGTTTAGTTACCTGTGTCAGTGTCTAAAGTACCTCATCTGGAAAGTGCGCATGCGCAGCTTTTTCACGAGTGTCTATAGTAAGCCATCTTTAAACTGCGCATGCGCGAAATTTGTTTCGCACGCAGTCTGCTAAAATAAGGTCCTTTAGGCACCATTTAGAAGCATGAAAACGTCAACTTCTGAGGTGGGTGTTGCAAAAAGTGTATTAGGTAACGTGTATCAATATTATTCCTATTATGAGAAAATTCGCACCATTCGGTTATTGCTACTGGTACTCAGTGGACTAATACTCAACTCTTAATAAGATAATTAAATAAATAAATTGAAATTATGAAATTAACTGAAAAATTAAGTTAAATTTAGTACATAAATTTTATAACTTAATTTGAATTTATATTTCGAAATATATTCTAACGGGGGGTAAGATACATAAAATTTTATCAAATATTATATAAAAAAAATAAGATTAAAAATAATTCTATTATAAAAATGTCTTGTTCAATTATAATTTATTTAATTCACAATTATTAAACAAACATACAAATTTACAAATTATTGTTTACTTCATATAATAACCGTGAGGGAGGCGGTAGTGATTCTATAAAATTTAATTCTAGATCTAAAAATTCTAAATCGCTGATTCTATACGCGAGAACTCTACACAATCATATTTATCAAAGAAATTAATTTTTTCCAATTTTAACTCAATATGTTTAATTTGTTCAATAAATATGATTGTGTATAGAGTTTTCACCTGTAGAATTAGCGATGTAGAATTTGTAAATGTAGAGTTTCATTTAGTAGAATTTCTACTGCCCCTTTTTCAAAAGAACAATTTGCTACATTGTTACAAAAATTGACTTCAGTCAATTAATAGTCTATATCCAAGAATGTAAGTAATACAATCACAAGGTTATTAATTATTAGTTATTATTGAAATTTTTTCACTTATATTATTCAAGGACAGTTAATTTCAATTGTAACATAAATAATCAGTGAATAGTCAGTGACGTCAACCACAGGCGGCTTCAAGTACATCGCTAGTAGCATTTTACGCGCGAAGTTCAAAAATAAAATTAAGAATTGGAAAACGCAAATGTGTCAAATAAATGTAAATAAATATAGTAAATAATTAAATTAATGCAAAGAAACATGGCGATGTTTATAATTAACAGGTAGATTGTAAAAATGTTGTCGGAGTTATTGAATTTTAATTTTTTACATTTGACAGCATAAAACTTTATCGACTGCGGTAACATACGAGATAATAAAAGCCAAACAACGCACGATATAACAAAGTAAAGAGAAGCTTTCTGACCTTTTTTGAAGCCCTATAAGATTAACGTAGGAACTTTTTGAAAAATCGAAAATTCAAAATTTTTGACCAATGGTTCTGGTTTTAACCACAAAAAAAAAAATAAAAATTAACAAAAATTGTTGAACAAAAAAATCTATAAATTTGTTATTATCGATTCTTTGATAGGAGGTGTGGTTTTCGTTCTAATCGTAAAAAATAAGAAACTTGAATTTTCGGAAAAACGACTGTTTCAATTGTAAAATATAACAATAAAAATTAAAAATTTGAATTATTCGAAGAACGGCACAAGCTACAACAAAAATGTAAAAACAAAAGTTGTTCAGCCTCAAAAGAGCTACAAATTGCTTATGAATTATTTTTTGATAGGGTGAAGTTTTTGTTTTAATCGTAAGAAATAACATGAAGAATAAAAATAAATTACATTTTTGGAAGGACGACACAAGGGTCGAAGAGAAATTAATAAACAAAACTTTATTTAAGAAAAGTTTATTCAGAAAAAATTTTGCCAACATTATATGTACACATGTTTTTGAAATTCTGAGAAAGAATGAATTTTTTGAGTCTCATATTACGCCACGTGCAAAACCAATTTTCCACATCAGCTAAAATACATTCATAATAGTATTAAAATTTGTGCTAATATTTTCTTTATCACGCATTATTTTTGACCGATAAACTTATTTCAACATTTGGCAACGTTTAATTAGAATATATTATGATTCAACTTAGAACCTCATTTTCTCAATTCGACAGTTGAGGGACATGGAAAACTATAACTTTGAGGCGACGATATGTTGATACATACATACATACACTTTTTACAGTAGCTCAGAATAAAAATTAATACAAAATAAATTACAAATAGTAAAGTAATCGCTGAGCAAGTTTCAACAAACAATCGGATTTTCAACCAAAAAGGATGATTTTGTAACAAAATTCTTAATTTTGTAACAAAGTATATTGAGTATACTGTAAGCGACCCAGAAAAGAAGAAACCGTTAAAATTGCGTATCTGTCATTTGCAGATTGACACTTTGAAAACTGAATTGGTTTGCGACTATATGAAACGGTCAGTTTGCCGAGTAGCTTCAAATCTGCAATGTAGTACAATGTCCATTTCAAGCAGTGTCATATTGGATCGGTTTACCTCTTTTTGAATGAGACCGACTTTTCTGAGGTTTGGCTGCCATATTTCACATGATTTTTAAATTTTATAAATTATCGAGAGATTAAGACAAATCATATGAAAGGCTACAAGATTCCTTTCGCTATTTTAGTTCTAGATGATGTAAAGGCTTTTGTGGCTTATAAGTCTGACAAAAAATAATGAGTAAAATTATGTTAGAAAACAATCGGCGGCAATCTGGAATTCCAGTGACAGATACGCTTTTCGACGGCTTCCAAACCCATTCAAAGTAAGTGAACGGATTATTGTTTCCCTCTAATGCAGCAACAGAAGATTTCTACCCCCTCCCCTCGCCATTACTGTACGTAATTTAGGGTTTCCAGAAATAATAAGATATGGAACTTGAAACTAATCAAAAAATTTGTATTTCAAACATGCACGCATTGCAGAGTGAACACTTTATAAACAAAATTCTATCATTTTTCCTTCGCTAATTTTTTTATTTTCCCTGGCCATTAATATTCAAATACCAGCATTTTGATCTTGTAATATTTTTAACATAGGACCTTCTATAAATGGAATAAAACAATACTTTAAATTTTAAAACTTTCAAATTCACTTATTTTAAATACAAAAATTACTTTTCTACCATAAAAGATGACATTTGAACAAAATACTTGAATTTTCAACAAAAGAATGAAATTTTCAACTTAAGAAGTTAAAGTCTACATATGAAAGGGTAATAGTTCATATATCAACGAAAAAATATGAAATTTCATTTTAAAGAAAAAATTTTAAAGCCAAAAAGACGAATTTTCAATAAAGAGTTTTTGTCAAGAAAGAAGAGAAAGTTCACCTACATTATTGAACCGTCAAGCCAAAAGACGAATTTTCTGTATAAAAGTTGAATTTACAATTGAAAAAAATCATTTTAAAAGAAAATAGTTAAACTCCTAACCAAAATATATCTTCACCAAAAATGATTCCTTAACAAAGTGGTTCAAAAAATTTTTTGCATGAAAATAGTCGAACCGTCAAGCAAATAAGAGTAATTTTGAACCAAACAGTTGCACTTTTATCTAAGAAAGATGAAATTTGTACTAACGCAGATGAATTTTTAAATCAACATGACAAATTTTCAAAACAAATATTTGTATTTGATCCAAAAAGGATTTCAGTAGACTTTGAAACGCCAAAATATGCATTTTAAACGAGAAGTAATTTTTCTACCAATATACTTGAATTTTCAAACCAAAAAGACGCATTTTCAACAACACAGTGCAATTTTCAACCAAAAAGGATGACTAACAAATTTGTTCAATTTTTAACCAAATAATTACATTTCGTTTCAAGAAAGATGCAATCTCTACTAAAATAGACTAGCTTATAAATCGAAGACAAATTTTGAAAAAAATAATTGAATTTTCATTCAACATCAACATCAAAATATGAACTTTAAACAACAAGTCAATTTTTTTCTAAATTAGTTAAATTTTTAACAAAACAGTTGAATTTTCAACCAAAAAGGAGCACTTTAAATGAAATTGTTGAATTTTCAATTATACAGTTGTAGTCTTAACCAAGAAAGATGCGAGTTTTACTTAAAAAAAAAAAGATTAATTTTCCAATTGAAAAGACAAACTTTCAATAACTAAAACAGTTAAATTTATAACGAAAAAGATAATGATCAGGAGAAAGCTACTGGAAAAAAGAAATACAAATATTAATTCAAGGCAAATAAATTACTAAGAAGAATAGTATAACAGGGTCACCGCAAAACTTCACTTTAAAAATGCCCTAATTTTTCCCTGATAAATTTTTCGTTTGCCCTGACTATTAATAATTAAAAACCAGAATCTGAAACCAGTAACGAGAAGGTTGCGAGAAAAGGGCACTTCTTTGAAAGGCCGATTTGCTCCTATGTAGCAAGTTGATAGCCAGTTCCTCCAAGACGAAAGTTTCTGCACCGTAGTCTTCTACTTGCGCGATATTTATTTCGTCCTGGTCCCAATAACCGCCTGCAGATCTCTCCTTCATTCCTGAAATCCGCCAGTTTGCATGACTTTCTTTTGATGATTCGTTGACTCGTAGTACTCGAGTAGACGGGCTGTTGATTTATCTTTCAGAGACTTCGTTTCCACTCTGAAAATTACGGTCAAAATTCAATTAGAGACTTCACAGCTCAAAATGATCTCAAAAAAAGAAGGAAATAGAGTTATTTTTTCCGAAAAAGGGGAATAAATCCTGTTAAATAAAAGTATTGTAAGTACCATATTCCTACGATTGCAAGTCGCAATATATTGCATTTTCAACAAAATAGTGTAATTTTGAACCCAACAAGATGAATTTTCTACTGAAAGGAATGAATTTGGAACCCAAAAAGATGACTTTTCAGCAATAGGTGACTTTTCAAGTTCGAAAGTCGAAGTTTTTAGAAAATATTTGACTTTTAAGCCCGAAAAGATCAATTTTCTACAAGAAAAAATGTTACCAAGAAAGATCAATTTTTAACCAAATAGATGACTTTTCAAGCAAAAAGAGGAATTTTCAACAAATAAGGTTGAATTTTTAACTTAGAAAACAGTTGCATGTTCAACCTCAAAATCTGAATATTGAAAAAAAGGTTACTTTTGACCAAGAACTTTAATTTTCAACCAAATAGTTTCATTTCCTACCAGCCTGTTGGAATTTTAAGCCAAAAAGATGAATTTTCTACAAAACAGTTGAATTTTGAACAAGAAATTATGAATTTTCAAGAAAAAATTATTTCAAAGCAAATAGATGTATCCTCAATCAAAACAGATTTATTTTCATTCTGAAAATATGAATTAACCAATAAACTAATAAAGATGAATTCTTAACGAAAAATTTAATAGTTGTTACTTCAACCAAAAATATTTTAAATTTAAATCAAAAACTGTTTAATTCGACCAAAAAGAAGAATTCTTAAAAAAATAGTTGAATTCTCAACCAAAACAGATTAATTTTCAAACAAGCAATTGCATTTTTAGCAAAAGCAATAAATTTTCAACCAAAAGATAAAAAATAGTAAAATTTCCAACCGAAAAATATAATTTTTGTACAAAGTAATTCAACTTTCATCCAAGTAGTTAAATTTTCAACAAAATAATTTAATTTTCAACCAAAACATATGAAAATTCTGAAACGAAGATAGAATAGTAGATTTTTCAACTAAAAACAATTAACTTTCAAACAAAAAAGATGACTTTTCTACCAAAAGAGGAATTGCGAATCCAAAAGGATAAATTTTTAAGGAAGCAGTGGAGTTTTCGACTAAAAAAGATAAATTTTTAACAAAACCGTTGAATTTTCAACAAAATAATGTAATTTTTAATCAAAACAGATGGAAATTCTGAACCAAGAATATAATAGTAGACTTTTCAAATAATAAGGATTAACTTTCAGCCACAGAAGATTACTTTTTTACCAATAGATGAATTTTCAATCTAAAAGGACGAATTTTCCATCCAAAACAATTGAATTTTCGAACAAAAAATATGGCTTTTTAACAAAATTGTTGAAGTTCAAAAAATAATTAAATTTTTAACCAAAGAATAGCATTTTTTACGAAACGAGATGAAAATTCCTAGCCAAAAATATAATAGTAGACTTCCTAATCAACAGTAATCATTTTTGAACGAAAAATAGTTGGACTTTCTTATTGAGATCTACTTGTATTAATTTAGACAAGAAAACGAGAAAAAGTGGAAGTTTCTTGAGGACAGGAGAAAAAGATGAATTTTTTTAAAAAAGTGAAAAGAGTAATAGTAGAAAGAGTGTACTGCCTGCAATGAAACAAATAATTGAAACAAAAAGTCATATAAGGAAAGACTTACGTAATGTACGCATCCACATGCTTGTGAAAAATCGATGGTTTTCTAACGCAACCTCGTAACTCGATTTTTAACGATTTTGGGATTTAAACGAAAAATTAATCGGTAAATATCGTTGCATCGATCTGTAAAGTTATAAATAAAAATATTCATCCAATTTTTTTTTATTTAAAAAAATACAATCTCGTATCTCAATTCAAAAAACTGTGTCATGCGCAACCTCGTATCTTAAAATACAAGATGGCGCATATCGATGGTTTTCTAACGCAACCTCGATAGTTTTCTACAATTTTCTACGCATTTTACGTCGTTTATGTATTATACGTAGAAAACCTCGAGTGACATGTCGAACCCATCTCTGCTCAACAGTGTGATTTATTTAAATGTTATTAAAAAATTTAATCACTCAGATAATGTAATTGTCATTGACGGTGAATAAACGATACTTAATAAATACATTTTTTATTGGAATGAAGAAAAATATCACAGTAAGTATCAATAATTAAACAGTCATCAATTCTAACCTATTATCACTGACACATTTCTCACATGACATTAAATTTTATATTTTTTAGAGTTAAATATGTCATCCGAAAATCTGAATAATAATACAGCAAGTGACAGTCAAGGAGTAGAAATGATACTTGATGAAGCTACTGGAGATTTAATTCCTGTGGAATGTACACCAATGAACGAAGATGAAGAGGAGAATGTTGATTCTAGTATATTTATAAATATGCACTTAGATGAAACTACGGGACTATTTGTAGTAGATTCAGATCAATCAGTTTCATCTCGCGGATTGTTAAATTCTTCAAACTCTTCAGTTTTGAACCATACTGACAGTGCAAATAGTGACGTAAGTCCATCTCGTCCATCAACCATTACTCTTAGTGAGCATTCAGGAATTATATCGAAAAAAAGGCCCCGTAAGAATCAAGGCGATACTAAAGGCTGGGAACGCAATAAAGTAAAAAAAGCTCGCGAAGAAGGTAAGGGTTATTTTAGCATGACTAGTCACATTAAAAAGTGCAATGAAATTTCTGAATAAACAAGAAAAAAAATTTTTAATTCATTTTGGAAGGACTTGAATTGGGACCAAAAGCAGTCTTACGTGATCTCTCTTGTTACCAAAGAAATTATTCCTCGAAAAGAAGATTCAAAGGAATCTCGACGTCATTTCACTCTTCAATATTATCTAATGGTTAATAATCAAAGGTTATTAGTATGTAAAAAAATGTTCTTGAGTACATTGAGTTTAGGAGAGTCCCAAGTTCTAAACTGGGTAAAGAAAAGTAATGATTGCGGTTTGTTAAAAAAAAACTAAATTAAAAAATACTAGGAAAGATTCAAAGGCGATCAAAGGAAAGTCATCACATGTTGAGGATTTTTTGAATAAGTTGCCCAAGATGGAGTCACACTACTGCCGAAAAGATACTTCAAAATTATATTTAGATAATTTATACAAATCTGGTCAAGACGTTTACCGGGATTTTTTAAAATCTATGAAAGAGCTAAATATTCCAGACAATGAAGTGTCTAGCTATGGATTTTTACTTAAAAAAATGCAATCTATGAATATTGACATTTTTCAACCGCGAAAAGACTTCTGCGATACTTGTTTTGCTTTTAAAAATAAGAATATGTCTACAGAGGAGTACAATAATCACGTTAAAGAAAAAAACCGTGCTCGGGATGAAAAAGAGCAAGATAAAATAAAGGCTATTGCTGGAGAGATCAAGGCATTCACTGTGGATGTTCAGGCTGTACAAATGATACCACATTTACCAGCAGGTGCTCTGTACTTTAAACAAAAGTTGAAGTGTCATCAATTTACAGTATATAATATAGCAAATGGAGATGTATTATGTTATGTATGGCACGAAGGTGAAGGTGGCATGGATGGTAACGTTTTTGTGTCTTGTCTCCTTGATTTTTTGCAAACTGAAATTGAGCTTGATACGCCTATTGTATTTTACAGTGACGGTTGCAGTGCCCAGAATCGCAATGTCACTATAGCTAACGCTTTATATCAATTCGCTACAAAAAACAAGATTGAAATATTTCAAAAATATTTAGTTAAAGGTCACACTCAGATGGAATGTGATTCGGTTCATGCAGCAATAGAAAGACGTAAAAAAGACCGTGAATTGTATGCACCTTGTAATTTTGTACAAATTATTCAAGAGTCTAGAATGAAAAAACCGTACAAAGTAAAATATCTTGATTATACATTTTTTTTAAATTACTCTGATTTAAAATTTTACAAATCAATTCGGCCCGGAAATAAAACTGGTTCACCAACGGTATTACAGTTGAGAGGATTGAAATACAGTCAAGACAAGATAATGTTTAAATTATCCTTTGATAACGAATGGGAAGATCATCCACAGCGTTTGAACAAGAAGATTGCTATCGAAATCAAAATTAAGGACTTGTATTCAAAAGAAATCCCGTTAACTAAGCAAAAATACGCGGACTTAATATCTCTCAAACCATTAATACCAAAAGACTATCACTCTTTTTATGAAAATTTAAAATACGTGAATAATGAAATTTAAAAATGATATTTTTAAAAATCTGCAAGTATTGTCTGTAGTCAAGGATAAAAGATAATATTTTATGAGTATTTGATTTTATAATTCTATTTAAAAAGTCGATGAAAGTGATCAAAAGTATTAATGAAACTATGTGATATTAATACTAATACTAGAATTAAGACAAAAAGTTTATCTCGAGTTAAAATAGTACTATATTGTAGTAATTAAAAACTATTATTATTTAAAAGTTTAATCATAACATTTTTATTCGATTAAGAATGATTTAAAAAGTTAATTTGTTCGCAAAATAAAATAATTTACGAAACTTATTCATGTACTTTTATTCGTAAAAAATAATACGCAATCACGTATGTTACGTTTTTTTCTCTGCAGCAAACACGTATCTCAGAAAATAAAAGAAAAAATAATGATTAAATGCTTTAAATATTAAACTTATCTTGAAAATGTATCGAGAGAGTGAATATTTGTAAAATTAATAGAAAAAATGGTTTAAAAAAATTTTTATTTTCATTATACAACGTTTTTTGTCATTCCTGAAAAGTAGTAGTTTTTGAGATACGAGGTTGCGTTAGAAAACCATCGAAATGTTCCTGGTGTGCTTAATTAAATATTTTTCGTCAGTGCACATATTGAACTTTTTTCAATCAGTCGAAAGCTTCACAGTTTTTAAATACAGCTTGTACAGGTTTGCGAGATAAATTTCCGAATCGGAACGATTCGTTAATTTAGCCACGATGTACTTCTGTAGCCTCAAGTGATAAAACTTGTCGCATTACTTTGTAATTTTTTGTGCCCATTGGTATGACTTCCTGAAAAACGTCTTTTCCACCGAAATAAATCATCTGGCTCTGCTCTATAACTGTATCAACGCATTGAGAATATCCTTCGAATTGGTAAAGTATGAATGCGAGCTTTTTCATTCGAGTCGTATCTTCACTATTTTCAGCTCGGACAAACTTTTCTATCAAATTTCGCTCGATTTCGTGATATTTTGTGCTGACTTTCTTCTTCGCGAGGTCAAAATTTTCGGATAGCTGTTGTGCTATTAGGTGAAGTTTTAATATTACATCGGCTGCTTCATCCACCTGTAAAATTCATTCGATATTTTTCTTAATTAAGGAACTTGGAAATAATTAGGTATTCTTTATAGCAGGTTTGCTATAGGTTAGGGAATTTCAGAAAGTCAGGAAACGTCAGGAAGTATCAGAGAAAACCTGAAAAAGTCAAGGAATTTTCAAAAAACTGAAGTTGAAGTTTAGGGGCTATCCAAAAATTATGTAAGGCATTTATCTCAAATTTTCAATCCCTTCCACTACATAAAATATCATAAGATTTGCTCTGAAACCTCCACGAAATCTCACTAAGATTTTATAAACTTAGAAAATGTACATACATATGGGTCATTCCACAGATTTTTTGTTTATATCAGCTGTGTGACCATGACAGCAATTTAGCTGATGATTTTTTCCTAATAGTAAGTGCCCAAAAACAATGAGATATTAGATTTTTCGAATCAAAACTTTACTTGAATTTTTTTTTAATTTGACTTTTTCATCAATTTTACTTTTAATTTCAAATATGCATAAACAAAGCAATTCATACTCGATTCTAAAGTTTAATGGCTGAATTTATTTGCTTTAGGAAGTAGTTTTAGGTAAAATATTTACTATACATGTATGTCAAACACAACAAAATTAAGGTCATCTTTAAAGTTGTCTATAAATTCACTAAATATCACTAAACTTAAAAAAGCTTAAAATTGCTTTCGAATAAAAATATTCTACAAGGTTTGCAAAAATACAACTTTTTTGCACGTAACATTTCTTGGTGAAATCATTAATTTTCGAAAAAATCGACCAAGAATGAAAAATAAACTATTTTTTTGATTTATCAAATCATTCTTAATTTTAATAATAATAATAATAATCTTTATATTGATAACATTTTTTCAAATATTTGCAATTTAATTTATTCATTTAAATAAGAATTATTAATTTTATATAAGTTGATAGAATGCGTGCGTGCTAATAAATTTTAGTTTTAAAGAATAAAGGCAATTTGCCCAAAAGTTGTTTGCAAGTAATTAATGAATTATTGTCAAATTTGGTGAAATTCAGTACATTTATAGGCAACGTTGAAGATGGCCATTAAACTTTAAAATCGGTTATAAATTGCATACAATATTGTTTCGGAAAATTGCCTGCTCCAAGTCAAAATTGTGATTTTTTTCTCGAGAATTCATTGTTTCAAAATAGAATTATAATTCTTCTCGACAATTTTCCGTTACAAGTCAAAATTGTAATTTTTTTCGAAAATTCCCCGTTCCAAATCCAAATCATGATTCTTTTAGAAAATTCCTTGTTACAAGTAAGAATAAATATTATTTTTGAAAATTCCTTGTTCCAGATCAGAGTCGTAATTTATTTAGAAAATGCCCCATTCCATGCAAAAATTGTAATTCTTTTAGAAAATTCCCCGTTCCAAGTAAGAACAATAATTATTTTGGAAAATTCCTTGTTTCAGATCTGAATTATATTTTATTCTTGAAAATTCACTGTTCCAAGTCAGAGTTATAATTCTTTTGTAACACAGCTTGTTCCAAATCTGAATAATAATTTTTTTGAAAATTCCCTGATTCAATTTAGAGTTACATTTATAATATTGGTTCGAAAAAGTAGACATCCTGAATAATCAGTGAATTGAGAATAAATGAAAAAAAATCGCAGTAAACTGAGAATATTTTGAGAAAAAAGCAGTAAAATTTACCTGCGTGAGAGGAAAGTGTGTGGTGTAAAGTAAATGTCTGCTGGGACTGGAGGGAGTTTTAGATTCGAGCCCCTCATGTCCATGTCCGCCTAAAGCATCTTCCTTCGGACTGTCGGTCGCATCCATACTGTTTTGTTGGTCTTCCTTAATATGCTGGAGAAGCTTATCTATATCGTCGTCATTTTTGCTGTCATCATAATCCATCGTCCTACCATGATCAGGCACTTCCAGTTTAGTCTTTAATTCTAAACCTGGAAAAAGACTGTCCTCATCCATGGTTTCTCGATTACTCGGAGTGCTGGGTTTATTAGCTGCTGGGCCTAAAAAAATGATTCGATTACTCACTTCAATTTTTGACACTTAAAGATTGAATACTTGTAGAGATAAAATTAAAAATATTTTGATTCGCTTTGCGCTAATTCAGTGCAAAAACAGAAAGATATTCTAAGTCATAAATGGACAACCAGTGATGCTTCAAAATTCTAATTACGAAATTCCCTGGTTTTGGTTTTCCCTGGCCAATTTTTTATTTTCACTAACAGTTATAAATTTTTCTTTCCATTGAATTATATCAATTAAATTAAATTTGCAGTTAAGGAAGTTAATTTTTAAAGAAAAATAAAAGAATTTTCAACCAAAAATAAAAGAATTTTCAACGAAATAATTAAATTTTTAGTTAAAGAGACGAATTTTCAACCGAGAAGATTACTTTTCTATCTAAAAAGATTAATTTTCAACAAGTAAAAGGGATTTTCAACAATGTAGTTAAATTTTTATAACAAAGAGATGAATCAAAAACAACAAAATAATTCGTCTACGGAAAGTATAGTAATTGATATCTCCATCAAAAAATACTTCAGACATAATATCAAAAACAGTTAAATTAAACGAAAAAATAAGAATTTTTAACAAAAGAGTTGAATTTTCAACTAAACAGATTTGGGACAATGAAGACAAAAAAGTAATGCAAATATTGAATTTCGGAATAAAAAAGATGAATTTTGTACCCAAAAAAATGAGTTTTCGAACCCAAAATAGGAATTTTTAATAAAAAAATGAATTTCCAACGAAATTGTTGAATTTTGAAGCCAAAAAGATTAATTTTCCATGCAAAAGTTGCATTTTTAATCCGAATAAGACGAGTTTATAACATAAACAAATTTTCAACTAAAGAAGAAAAAGTTTCAAGAAAAAATGGAACAGTCACATTTTCAGTTTAAAAAATGATGTTTCAACAAAAAATACGACTTTCCAACGAAGAAAAACACAAATTTGTAACAGAATATTTCAACCAAAGAAATAAATGTTTTCAAAAATGATGAATCTTAAACTAAAAAATTAATTTTTTACCAAATAGTTGATTTTCAACGAAAAAGGTGAATTTTCTACCAAAAAGAAGAATTTCGAACGAAATAAATGAATTTTCAAGAAAATCGTTAATTTTTTTACCTTACGAATGAATTTTGAACTAAAATTATGAATCTTCAACGAACAAAAAAAATTAATTTTAAACGAAATAGTTGAGTTTTTAACCAAAAAGATGAATTTTATCCCAAAAAAGACAATTGTTTAACAAAATACACGAATTTTCAACTAAAAAATATCAAATTTCTAGCAAAAAAACTTAATTTTGAACAAAATAGATGAATTTTAAAGAAACCCGTTATATTTTCAAATAAACAAATGAATTTTTAACTACAATTATGAATCGTCGACCAAAAAAATATAATTTTAACCAAATAGTTAAATTTTCAACTGAAGAAGATAAGTTTCCAATTATCGTAGCATCCTAGTATACTAGTTGATATTTCCACCAAAAAATATTTTATATTTAAAATAAAAAACACTTGAATGAAACAAAAATATACGTATTTTTAACCAAAGAGTTGAATTTTTAACTAAATAGATTGATCAGTCCAATGAAAAAGAATTCAATTCAAAATGTTGAATTTTGAAGCCACAAAGACGAATTTTCTACAAAAAAGTTGAATTTCCAAATTAAAAAAAAAGTTCAAAAAATGAATTTTCAACTAACTAGTTGAATTTTCACTTTAAAAAGTTGCATTTTGAACCAAAAGAGATGAAATGCTTAACAAATTTACTTTAAACTATTAACACATTTTCATTTCTAAATCTAATTCCACTATTCGTACCGAGAAAATCCTGTTTTTTGTAGCAAAATTTCGGTACACGTAGCCACGGCTTTTATTTAGTAAACTGAGTCTTGGATTGCACCGAGTTGTTGTGTAAGACCGGTGCATCAACGTCGAGGAACTTTGTGAGCAGTGGTTGAAAAATGGGAAGAGAGGGTGGAGTTCCGTTACTGCAAACGGTGTCTTTATCGTCATTATCGTTACTTTCTTGGCGTAGAGAGTATCCAGGGAGTTATTTTCGTCCATCCAGTCAAAACTACGGCGATCAAGAGCATCGAGAGCGGCAAGGACTTTCGACGTCGTCATCCCGGCGCTGCTTTGCTGTCATTTGTCGCAGGACCTTCGACTTTCGGCGGCCTGGGAACGAGCCTGGATGCTCTCTTGCGCTGCTTTTAATTGCCTCATGGTAGGGTCGGTGACAGTTGCTGGAGGGCAAGGTAAAGCTGCAGGAGGACAGGGAAGATGGTCGATGGGCGAGCCGTTCAAAACGGAAGGTGATTTGCCCTCGTCGACTCTGTTCCACACGAGGGCGGTTGGACATTCGAAAGTAATGGCCTGAAAAAGAAATAAATATCAATTAATACTGTTGAATCAGTGACATGTCACGGGCTCACTTTAGAGATAGAAAATATTGTAAATAGTGTCAAAAACTTTAAAAAATTGTGCCAAGATAGTGTCATAAAATTTTTCAAGTATTAAAAATGAACTTTAATGTTTATTTAAAATGTTAAAAGATTGCGCTGCCTAACCTAAAAATTCAATCGCCTCATTTCACTCAATAAATACTGGAATCAAACATTTAAAAAAAATATTTCCTCGTATTTAAAGAAGAGTAATTGCTTACTGGCTACAAAATGTTTGATTCTACTATTTATTAAGTGAAATAAGGCGATTGAATTTTAAGGTTAGGCGGGTGCATCATCCTCATGCGATACGCGTACATAATCGTCTAAAGCATTGCGTAACCCTAACGGTCTCTAAAGTTTGAAATTTTCAGGGTTTGCTTTTTGATCGTAGTATTTCTTCGATCTTTCTTTAGCAGCGTTGATTTTTCAGCAGCTTCTGAATGAATATTATGAGTTTTCTGAATACAAGAGAACAAGGTGCGAAACCGGTGCTTTCATGGACTGTGACATTATACGAGAAAATGGCAAAACGCAGCCATTCGTCCCAGCTTTGTTTATCACCATATTGTCGAAGATACTCTACCAGGGTTTGCTGGCTACATTCTAGTGAACCTAGAGATTGGGGATGAAACGCAGTCGATGTGACTCGTTCAATTTTGAAAATTATGCAAAAATTTTTCATGAGGTTGCTTGTAAAATTGGTTCCCTGATCGGTGTGGATTATACGAGGGCAACCATACCTTGAAATAAACTGTTCTGCCAGGTCTGTGGCAATAGTGATTGCGTCTATTTGGGGTACAGGTATAGCATCGGCGTATTTGGAAAAATTTTCCTGAATCGTCAGGATATATTTATTTCCACGCGGGGTAACGGGCAGAGGTCCAACTATGTCTATTTGGACTCTTTCAAAGGGTTGCGCGGGAGTGTCAGTAATTTGCATCGGTTGGCGATTTTTTACTCTTACTAATTTATTTTCCTGGCATTTCCTACAGTATTTGACATATTTTTATACGTCGGTTTTGAGATTATTCCAAAAATAGTCACCTCGTATTCTCCAATACGTTTTTGAGACACCTTTGTATCCTCCTACTGTTCAACTGAAGTTGAAGATATAACGACCATTATGTGCAAAAACAATTGTTTGGCCTACTTGAGGATTTTGTGCTTTTAGATTATCAACATTAATCATATTTGCACTAATTAAAACCCTGTTGACCTGAGAATCTAAATTGCAATCACTTGATATGAAATTGACGATGTGCCCTTTACCCATAAGTAGTTTATCTTTGCTATATTTCAAGCACGATTCTACGACTACTAGGACTGGCGAAATATCCCATTCCATCTCGCTTTCGCGCGTTTCCGAAACCGACTCCTCTTTCTCTATCCACCTGTTCTCCCTTGAGTCCGGTAGTCCCCCATCCGCAGCCGTTCTACTCGTATCTCGAGCGTCTCCGACACTATCTCCCCTCTCCCCACTCGAGGCTTGCAGTGGACTTGGTGCCAAATCTGCGTATCGTACCTGGGGTCCCTGAAAATTATGACCTTTCTCTACTGGGTCATCTTTTTCACAGTTAAAATCTCCAGGGATCAAGTGTCTCCTTCCCCCAGCTGGTGCGCCATTCTTAGTGATGGGGCAGTGCGCTGATACGGGGTCCCTAACATTTCTCAACGGCGCCCTCAGTCTGGTTACCTTGGTACGCTTTGCCGGATAGAAGTTTTCTGATTCTACCTCAGGGGCAGTATCGTACTCTTCCGAATCCGGTTCCTCATCGGAACTCATTTCCTCATCGGCTGTATCGAGGACACCGCGACTCAAGAAGACGTATTCTACCAGGTTCTCTATTTTTTCAGTATTAAGGTCTTCTTCCTCAAGGACACTCTCGGACTCCACCCCCTCGATGTTCGTATGGGGACCAGCGCTGGTCACAATCCGACCACCCGGAGTGTAAGGCGTCGAGGTCTCGCTGCCTTTATTTAAATTATCAGGAGGGTTTCGGGAAAGAGCGTCCGCATTTGCATTTATTTTCCCCGGTTTGTAAACAATATCGTAATCATATTCACTCAGTTTAATTTTCCAGCGCCCCAAACAAGAATTAGGGTCTTTTAAGTTATGTAACCAAACTAGAGGACGATGATCGGTAACCAGCACAAATTTTCTGCCATAAAGATATGGGCGAAAATGCTGGACCGCGAAGACAATTGCAAGAAGTTCCTGCTCGGTTGTAAAATACCTAGTTTCTGCATCATTTAAAGTACGAGATGCATAGCCGATGGGCAAATCCTCCCCAATTTCGCCTTGGCTCAAAACAGCCCCTAATGCATAATTAGATGCATCTGTCGTAACGATAAATGGCTTGGTAAAATCGGGATATTGAAGAAAGGGTTCCGAACAACTTATGTGACGAAGTCTTTCGAAAGCTGATTGCTGGGTTTCTGTACATTTAAATGGCACACCCCCTTTTAGAAGATAGTTAAGTGGTTTCGCGATTTTGGCAAAATCCGGAATAAAACGTCGGTAATAACCTATCAATCCTAGAAATTGTTTGATATTTTTCCTCCGTTTAGGAACTGGGAAATTTCTAACCGCTTCTATCTTCCTAGGATCTGGTTTAACGCCATCCTCTGAAATAACATGACCTAAGAAGGTTATTTGTTTTTTCAGAAAGTGGCATTTTTCAGGTTGGAGTGCCAATCCGGCCTCTTTTAACCGACCTAGAAGAGCTCTAAGTTTACTCGAATGATCTTCTAACGATTTTCCATAAACGACTATGTCGTCCATGTATACGAAGAGTTCGATACCCTGAAGACCTGACAAGATACGGTCCATTAGTCTCTGAAAAGTGGCCGGGGCGTTTTTGAGGCCAAAGGGCATGCGCGTAAATTCAAGATGAGCGAAAGGAGTAGAAAATGCAGTTTTTGCGCGAGATCCAGGATCCATTGGGATTTGATGGAATCCAGACGCCAAATCTAAAACGGAGAAATATTTCGCACCACCCAAATGGTCGAGTATATCTGATATGTTGGGAAGGGGGTAGGTATCCCCTACAGTCTTCTCATTCAAGGCGCGATAGTCAATCACCATTCTTCAACGTTTATTTCCCTGCGCATCGGACTTTTTCGGCACGATCCACAAGGGTGAATTATACGGGGAGTCTGATGACTGGACTATGCCACTTGTGAGAAGTTCATTGACCTGCTTACGAACCTCTTCGCGAAAGACATTTGGATACCTGTAATTTTTGTGAAATACGGGCTTACTATCGGTAGTAATAATTTTATGGGCTACGAATGTAGTTGCACCCAGTTTGTCTCCGGGTAGATGAAATTGGTACAAATAATCCCCTATGGTTTCAAACAAATTTAACTTTTCATCTTCGTGAAGGTCGTCAAGTACAATGACTTTTAAAAGAAGAGCGAACCTCGTTGCTCGTTCTTTCTGTCCTTCTTTGGTATTTGAAGAATGCATACCAGACCGTGTACGTGGTGGTACCACAGTACACTCTTCTAATTCTACAGGTGTGAGGGTGAGTTGTACGTCACTAGAGGTGCAGTTAGTGGCGAAGCACCTTGCTGTATCCCCACTCCCCGTGACTACAGTCTCGCCTATGAAGACACTAGGCCCTGTGTCAATTTTTCTGATGTACCCTTCTAATAAATTATTTTCTTATAGGGGAATTTCTATCAAAACTTTCGACCTTGCGGGGAGACAAAGGGTTTTATAATTAACGGATTCACAACTTCCCAGAGGAATATCTATGCCCGCTACTGAGAGGTGGGCACCCTGCTGTTTTAAAAAAGCCATTCCCAAAATGCCATTTTGCGGAATCGGAAAATTATTCGGCACTATGTGGAAGTGCGTTTCGAACCCATTAATTAATGTTTTAATTTCACCACGAGTTGGCACCATCTCTGGGGCAATTCCGACCAAATTGTAAATTCGATTTGGATTAATCCAAGTTCGGGAATCAACATAATATTCTTTTATTAAATTCAAATCAGAACCAGTGTCAATCATGAAAGAAGATGCCAATTGCCAATTGACTCGCGTCGGCTCTGGATCCGAAAGCCCTTTGTAAAGATTTTAAAATCTCTTCTAATGAGGCTTCCACCATATTTTGAATATGCTTTAGAGCTTGCCCTGTTACCTTGTTTTTTATGAACATTATTAAAAGGTGCATTTCTGCCTCTTCTACTGAGGCAGCAGCGGCGCGACAATGCTCAATGAAGATGTTGACCGACATGTTTGTCCCATCGAAAGATGGGATGATATCTCGAGCTAGTTTCAAGACACCACCCATCCTCTTGCTATTATTTAAACTGTCGCCAAAATGTCCAGGCTGAATTGAGGATGATGACCCTTCCCGAATTTCGGGATCGTGAAGAGGGTGGCCGGAGTGACCCCAGTGACCCAATTCACGATTCGTTTGCACCGATACCACGCTTGTTGTTGCGGCCGACCTGACTTCAATATTTTAAAATTTCATCTTGTATCTTTTGATTAGATTAGTTAATGCTTTTTAAAATTCAATTTAAATTCAATTCAAGTTTTGTAAAAACAAATAAAATTCTAAAAGATTTTACAATTTTTAGGAAATTTAACTGATCAAAATATAAAGAGTTTGAATTTTATTTTTAAATTTTCAATTCTTTCCAATAGAATTGTCGAAACAAAATTTAAGTGTATTTATGAGAAAGGCAAAAATTTAATTTAAGAAATCATTTTAAAATCACGATGATTATTATTTTTAAAAACTGAGCGTATATGAAGTCAGATTGAATTAGTAAAATTGTTCTCAATGAACGATTTGAGTTAAAAGAAATTCACGAAATTAAAAATCAGAATATAAAATATTCGAAGAAAGACACAAGTTGTTCACGAAACCTGAAAAACATACGCAAGAAAAACCTGAAAAACGCTTGAAATATTCGCAAAAATTTCCTATCGAGGCAGAATCGCAAGTTCCCTAATTAAAACATAACTAAAATTCAAACTTAAAGTCTAGGACTTACTACTTGACGAAATACGGTGCGTGACTCTGAAAAAGAAGAAATTTCACAATTTTTCACTCTTTTTAAACATTGTTCACAAACAATTCACAAAACAATCATTTTCGTTATCGTCCTTCCTATGAGTTCTCCAGGATGGCGAATTCCTTGGCTAGGTCCAGATCCATCAGGTCCAGGTCCAAGTCCTCTGTTGCGATCGCACTTCACGCACGATCGATAGGTCCCACGATGCAATCGTCCTTCACGTACGACCGATGGAAGAAATTAGCAACAGAATCCTGGCAATGGATTCTCTTCCAACCACGCATCCGCCTGCACTGCTGATTAGCGTAATCAGCAGCACAACCCGATAGGAAAACCCAACAAATTTTGAAGAAAAACGCTCGGGATGGTTGGGGTTAACAGTGATAGTTGTCACACTCGTCTTGGCGGCTTCCTGATTCTAGAAAATCCTCGTCCTCCCTCAGCTTGAATCTGCCGCTCGTTCGGGCCGGAAAGCTACCTTCGTCCACCTTCCGGGGTCTGAATTGAGTCAATTCGTCGACTTCCTTCTTGATTTTGTCACTTCACTTTTCACTATTTATTGTCCGTATTTAATCACTTTTAATTGTTCAATTATTATATTTCAAAAAGTTAATGTTCAGGTGCAGCAATTCCACAACGCTGCCACCAAATTTATTTTTAACTGTTACGTCGGCACTTTGACCAACATGGCCGATATAAGCGCGAATATTCAAAACCAACGATGATCATCTAAAGTTCCTTTTGATCGGGATCGCTGCTGCAAACGGCCGTTGAAACGACCTCCTGAAATTTGTACAAGGTAGCGAAATAAAACACAAAACACAAGCACTATTTGGATTGAGAAATTATGCTATTTATTCAAATTGTATGCAATTGTTGATTTAAATTAAGAGTCACGTACTAACAATTATTACACTGAACGCTCGTTGAATCGCGAACGCGTCTGAAATAGGGAGACTCTAATTTACAAAATGTCTTCAACTTTTCAAGAAAAGTGAAGTGAACGAAACGAAAATCGATGATAGACTGACTGTTTTTCGTGTTCTCGGTGGCTGCGCTACCCCGTGAAATCGCTGGGTCAGGTCGGGTTGAGGGCGGCGATACACCCCCGCTTAGCCAATCGCAGTTTCAAATCTATCCCCTAAACAGTTTTCTTCTTCTAACGCAAAGGGCCCACGGGGCACGAGTCACGCCCTATGAGTCGCTGGAGTGGGAAGGTCGTTCGGTGACAGTTTTCCGAGGTACTTGAGAAACTCGAAACAAGACTCCGTTTTTTTCTACATAGCCGGAAGGGTCGAAGCTGCGTAGCCAAGGCCCCTCGGTGGGTTAATCTCAAACACGTGTGGCGGTATTTTAAGTTGTCGTCATAAACTTTAACTGAAATTTCTGGAAAAGCTATAAAAATCAAGGACCGAACTCTGAAAGGAACCAAGGTTCGTTTTCATAAATTTAATCTTTATTTCTGGAATTTTCTAAGCGTGAGAAAGGGACCTAGTAAATTTCTCAAGAGTTTCTACTTTCCTTCTATGTTCCTATATATTAACCTATAATTTTCTAAATATATTTAATTCCTTTAATAAACGCTTTCAAAACTATTTATGTATAGTCTGTAATAACCTATTTTTAAAATGTTGGCGCTGGTCGATAAAGACGTAATTTAGTGTACCTGCGAGCGCTGCTTCCGCAATAAAAATCAAACGTGTCTCGCAACACGTTACACAACCTTTAAAGTTATTTACGTTACCGACGGGCGACGGTTTGCTACTCACTTTTATCACTTGAGACTATTCACTTCACATTAGAACTTTTAATTTCATCACTTAATTTATAATAATAAAATAACTCAAATTAATTAATTCTTAAAAATTAAAATGCAATTGACAACATTATTGGAGATAAATATTGCAAGACTCAGTTCCAATGTACATATCTGCTTCTTATTATCAAAGATATTAGTTTATTATATCAGCAACAGTATATGCGATGTATTTGAAGCCGCCTTTTGCTGACGACACTGACAGCAACTTCGTTTTTTTATTTTTTAATGCTGAAAAATAAACTTGTTGCAATTATGACATGACCATTCAACGTAAATTTCAACGTATTATTGTAATTGTAACAGTTTTCATATTTACTTTCTTTCTTTTATTAGTTGTAATGCCATATTACTTTACCATTACGCTACCATTACTTTGCCATTACGCTGCAGCGTAACGTTTGTGTTCGGCCGGCCCGCCAGGGCATAAGGGCCCTTTTCATGCAGACACCTACATATTTGAACGTCCGCCAAGAAAGGGACCTAATGCGGAAAAAATCGATTTTCATTTTCTTACGCCAATCGATAGTTTCCGAGTTACTCTTTCATTTACAATAATGAGAAATTTTTTAAGTTATTTAAATTTCTTTTCATTAAGTTACAAACATAGGCATGATAAGCGTACGCGGAGACCGAACGAGAGGCCTACGAAAGCCAGCCCGACCACTTACCACTACAACTGTACGCGACGTGTCCGTGAGCTCCACTGTCTCGTGCCTAAAAGTGTAGTTGTAAGTGCAGGGGGTGCTTTTCGTAGACGCATCCCTTCTACCCTGGCGGACCGGCCGAACGCAAGCATTACGCTACAGTGTAATGGTAAAGTAATGGTAAAGTAATATGGCATTATAATTATTAAAAAAAGCAAAATATGTAAACTGTTGAAATTATAATAATACATCAAAAGTTACGTTAAATGGTCATGCCGTAATTGCAACAAGTTGCTGTTGCAGCGTTAAAAAATGAAGAAACAAAGTGACCGTCATTGAAGTTGGGCCCCTGCATATTGGCGACCCGCTAACGGAGGCTTCAAGTGGGTTGCCAGCCTGCAGGGGGCCGACTTAAATGACAGTCACTTTGTTTTTTTTATATTTTTTAACGCTGAGAAAGCAACTTGTTGCAATTACGCCATGACCATTTAACGTAAATTTTAACGTATTATCATAATTGCAACAGTTTACATATTTATTTTGTTTCTTTTCTTAATTATAATGCCATATTACTTTACCATTACTTTGCCATTACTTTACTATTACGCTGTAGCGTGATGCTTACGTTCGGCCGGTCCGCCAGGGTACTGAAATGCTGGCTTGCGGGCTCTGCTACGATCGACCGTCCTGTAAAATTCAGCTTTGGCGCATTAGGTCCCTTTCTTCGCGGACGGTCACATATAAGTATATATAATAATCTACCATCCATTCATTGTGTCCACATTGAAGCTCATATTTCCGCTCGCTTTTCGTGTGTTTTTTATCTCGCTACTTTTTCTGTCCTGTCAATGTAACAGGTTATTAGTATACGTCAGTTTGACATCTTATAAAATGGTCTTCCCACCCAGTTAGGCCAAAAAATTCCATGTAGACTTCCTGAAGCTCGCATTGCAAGGTTGGAAATAATATTGCATCAATAGGTTAGGGCAAGCTTCGTCGAACCAAGAATAAGTTTGCTTATGAGGCAATATTACACTGTGAGTTTCAGGAAAGTTTGGAAGATTTATATAACTTAATTCGATGCGCAGTAGTATACTATGGCACATACAGCTGCACAGTAGGTTTTTGGCTCTCCTACATTACGTCCGGACTTATGTATTATGATTATTGTCAATATTTATTAAAAAATTTAAAATTAACAAATAATTTCAAAAACCAAAAGCCAAAAAAATACTGCACAACGGTAGGTGCCATGGGATACTACTACGCATCGTATTAAGTTATACAACTTTAACAAACTTTCCTGAACCTCACAGTGCAATATTGCCTGACAAGCGGACATTTTCTTGCTTCAACAAACTTTGCCCTAATCTCTCAATGGTATATTCCCAACCTTGCATTGCGAGTTTCAGGAAATCTTCACGGAATTTTTTAGGCTAACTGAGCAATGACTTATGAAGTAGTATCCTTAAGTAACATTAACCCTTAAATGGCACCTGGGGTGTGTTACACTCCAAGAAAAGTTTGCGCTCCAAATAAGTATACTAAATTCAAAAAAATTGAGTATGTGTTGCCATCTGGCATTGATTTGGATCTGTAACTAACAGAAAAGTATGTTGGTATAGACTGCCAAGCGTTAGTCTTCGATCAGCAGCCGTCCAAAGTTGACTTGTCAAAAGCATGGGGTGTCGAACACCCCTTGTGCCAGTAGTGTCTATGGCATAGCTGGAATTCTAGGTATTTGTAGTGAAGAAACGTCCACTGACTCGAAAGCAATCCACTTGGATAGCTATGCAAGGTGTTTAGTTTGCCGTCGCAATAAAGACAAAAAAACAAAAACGACATGCTTTGCTTGCAAACGGCCAATGTGCAACGATGACCGCTCAGGCCTCTGCAAAACGTGTGTATGCAATACTTTCATGTATTTTTACTTTTGAAACATTTTTTAAATGCATTTTTATAAATGAACATTGGTTTATATAAAAAAAAATATAGTGCTCATTTTTACCAAAAAACGACGTGTTCATTTCTGAATATAAATACCTTTTTTGAAAGGTACAATATTGCAGTAATTTTTTTCATAAATCATAGTATTTCAAGAGTATGTCAATCAATTTTTAGCTAAAAATATTGAAAATTACGCAAGTTATGAATTTTTATATGAAAAAACTCATTTTTTCCGGGTTTTTTTTCAAACATTTTCTTAACCATCCTAAGTTAAAAAATGGTTATAAAACCAGTTGGACTTAAAAAAAATATCAAACTATATTATACACAATTCTTGATAAAAAATATGTAGTACAGACTTCACGATACTTGTTTAAACACGCGGGGTGTCAAACACCCCTTGTGCCAGTAATGTAATTATTTTGAGGTGTGCCATTTAAGGGTTAAGTTGTTCCTGTTGCATGGAAATATTTATCGTTGATTTGAAGTTATTAATTTTCCACTCTAGATTGAAATAATTGAACTTTCAAAATCGTGATATACAATTTAAAATTCAATTATTTTCCACGAATAGTTTCAAGATTCTAAGGTAAGTATTCTTCACTTTCTAATCGAAGTTTGTAATTGTTTAATTGTGTAACGCTTCACGTGTGAATTTTCCAATTAGTTTCCAATTAGAAAGCATATCATATTCTAAGTGTTTAAAATAATTAAACTTTAAAGGTTCACAATATTTTTTGCATTATTAAAAGTTCAACTATTTTGAACTGTGGAAATGATACTGATTTTTTTACAGAAATCGCATTTTTTATTTCAAAAATCTATCGAATCACTTTGAATGTCACTTGCTACAACATGATATGATACTTTTTAATAATATATTCATCTTCTTTTAAATTTAAAATTATAGTTTTGAATGCGCAATTCTAAAACTATTTAATCTTCGAGCCCTTAAAACTAAAGTTTTTTCCATGAAAAGCTTAAAATCGAAAATCTTTGGTTTGTTGCAGTTTCAAATTCAAATATTAAAAATGTCAGCACAATTTCGGTGTTAAATCTTTCAAAATTTCATATAAAACTCATTGGTAGTCAGATTTAATAGTCCAAGAGCTAGCTACAAAAAACGACTCGATTCGGTGCCCAAGATCAAAGCTCGAAAGTTGTAAGAAAAACATTCGACTGGCTTCAAATTGGACGCGCAAGAAAAAATTTGACTTTCACAGCGAGTGTTCATCGTATCGCGATGATTTTTTTTTAAATTGAGGTAGAATTTGAAAAGAATTGTAATGGCATACATAAAGATATCTTCAACATGCAAGTTTAGCGAGGAATCGTGTATTCATAATTATGTTGACATTTTCCGACTAAATTAATTTTCCCGAGGTTTTGTATTATGCTAAAGTTCTGCCATTACTCACAGCTCTTAGTTAAGGTCTGAAGAATGTCGGGAAAAAGGTAGGCGCGGGAACCATATCAATTTTTTGGGGGGGTTTTTCCGAATTTTTCAATCGCTTCTGCCAAGGGTTTTCCAAGCGACTGGACTTCTGCCATTGTTTGACCGCTCTTAGTTGAAACCTGAGTAATGTTTCTAAGCAAATTTGATGCTGCCACCAAATCGATTTTTTTGACAAATTTTCCGTCGTTGAAAACTGGCAGAGGTGCCATTTCGTGATGTACAAATGTTTTTCTTACAACTTTCGAGCTTTGATCTTGGGCACCGAATCGAGTCCTTTTTTGTAGCTAGCTCTCCGACTATAAATTCCATCATTTTTGAGGAAATTATAAGGTTTTTAATTGAAAAGCTTTAAATTGTGCAATTTCAAACTTTGGAATCATAGTATAGCATCCTAGTTCGGTATTCTTTTTTAAAATTTCTTAATTTTCTATTTAATATCTGCAACCTGATCATTTTCTATATTTCAAGAAAACCGCTCAGTCTGATCTACTGTACTCTCGTTGCACGTGAATCTAACATTTACTAAATAAGGTTATGATATGAAAAATTGTACTAATCTTTCAGGAGGAGATTTTGTATTAAGTTTAAGAATTATTTTATTTTAGGTTGTTAACTTTTGGAACAAAACTGTAAATAAGATTAATCCGGGTCGACTCACGAATTGGGGAATTAGAACTTTTGTGTAGTTAGGTTCGGGACATTAGGCGCTATCACTTGGCAGATTGTGAGGTGTCAAGTTCCTTAACTGAAGAAAAACTTACTGGATTTAAGGATCCCGTGATATCCCTTAAAAAGGACTCTAACAACGAGCGTATTTATTCGATGACACGTGACACTTCTCTGATCAAAAAATGAAATTTAAATGCGTGTCGATACATTAGAGACCAATATTATCGAAAAAACATTTATTAGTTGCATTTTAAACCAAATATTTGAATTTTCAAGCCAAAAAGACGAATTTTATAGAAGGCAGTTCCTTTGAATTTTAAGTGTTTAAATTTCCAAAACTAGAATCTGAAAATATTCGATGTTTACATTTAGTTTCGAGATTCTTTAATGCAAAATAAAATTGTTTAATTTTGAACGCTTTGAATTAAAAATGATACGATTTGAAGTGCGTTCGAATGAAATTGTCCAACTTTCAAACTTTCGTCTGAAATTTTTCAATCTTAAGAGCTTCTGTTTTAAAATTTGTCATTTTCAAATTATCTAATTTTGAACGCTATAATCAGAAAAAATTTCAAAATTTCAAATACTTTTCCTTAGAAATGATTCATTATTACTTCAAAAATGTTTAAGCATAATGTTTTCTTCTTCGACAAGGACTGTTTCTCTACACTTCTGTGAAAGTATTCGTGAAATTTTCTTGCCGATTAGCTGTTGGTGAAATTTTCCAACCTCTGCTTTCTTCACTTCGGCCGCTTGCTCCCCGGCTTTGTAAAGGAACGCTCCTTCGCCACTCTGCCATTCGCTACGATATAAGCTGTACTTTGAACAATTCGGTTATGAAGACACTGGAGACTTAGAAGTCCGCGTTAGTTAGATGTTTGTATCTGTTTCGGAGAGACTCCTTCACTGATGTTACGTCCTGAATGCGGCTCTGAGGCACGCTCAGGTATGTATAGGTCTCTCTAGTATTAAGATGTCTAATAACACATATATCCACAAGTTCAGGTTCCTTGAAAACGCCAGTAATCTTTCCTTTCTTCAGATTAATTTTAGCACACTTGTCCAAACCAAAGTCCATTCCAATCTCTCCTGTGTAGTTATTGACGATATTTATAGCAGTTTGAAGTTTGCTTCTACCAGAGGCATAGATCTTCAGGTCATCCATATAAAATACATGAGTGGCCTTATGCTCGCACTGATTAGTTTCGCCACAGAGGTATCCAGGAGAATTTCGTCGTCCGAGAGATAAAGGCAGAAGCGTGATGCAAAAAGCAAAGGGCTCATGGTAACACCATGAAAGACACCCCCCTGGAAGGTGACGTTGTTCGTTGTCCCACGATAATTTCTAGATGAGATGGTAAATATAGTTTTTCAAAGAGGCATCAATCTTTCTATGCATCGCACTATGTGCGAATGCACCTTCAAGCTTTTCAACAGACAGATGATAAGTCTATGAGAGGTTGAATCGAAAGCTTTCCGGTAGTCAATCCAGGCCATTGACAGAACGTGCTGATGGGCCTTCAGCGTCTTTGCAGATACACCTGTCAATTAGCAGGTTCTCTTGACAGCCTGCTACACCTTTTTTAAAGCCACGTTGTTCGTATATCTCTCGCCACACAGGCTCAATTCGTCGAACAATCCTGTTGCTTAGGACAGCTGTAAAGATGTTATATATTGTGATTAAACAAGTTATTGGCCTGTAATTCTCTGGTTTGGACAAGTTGTCTTTTTTCGGCAGAAGTATAGTGCGTCCTAATACCAGCCACTGCGGAACGGGCGTCTCCGACTTAAAATATGAGGTGAATATGCGGGCCAAATGTTGGTGTGTAAAAGTAAACTTCTTCCACCAGAAGTTCTTGATACAATCTGGTCCAGCGGCGGAAAACCTCTTCGTGCCTCTAAGTGCTTCTTTCACCTCTTCGGCATGGATTGATGGATATTCCTCCTCAGATTTTATGAGATTGTCGCAAAACTTTTGAAGCAGATGATATTGTCAGTATCTTCTTTCAAACTTTAGTTGTTTTCGGCATCTTGTATACCTTTCTCCAAGAAGTCTCTACCTCCTTGTGCTTTGGTGGATTTTCTACAGAAACAGGGAGATTCCTGAAGAGGCGCGACGGGTCACCGAGAAACTGTTGATTCTCTCTGATCCGTCTCTCCCACTTCTGTATTCTCCTCCTTGCGTCAGGTAACAGCCGTATTTTGACAACAATATGCTGCTTGATTGTTAGCAGCTTTGACTTCTTCAGTGTGTGATTCTAGATCCTTAGTTCTTGGGCGAACCTTCGGACCCTTTCCGTAAACTGTCTACCAGGTGTTATGTAGTCAATCACACATTGAACACGGGACGCATTCTGTCTTGCCCATCCAATTTTTCTCGTTCAGTTGATGCAAGCGTCTTTTGGTCTTTTGATTCATCGTCGGTTTTAGCCTCCGATTTGAATCAGCCCAAGTTCTTGCAGCACCATAAACATTTGTGTGATTTTGTGTGTTTAGTGTGTGATTGACCACATAACATCTGGCAGAAATTTCACCGCCAAGGTTCGAGAGTTCGCGCGGTGAGGTGAAAAAGGTATTAAGAGGCATGAAAAACTGTTCCGCTCCGGGACCTGATGGTATCAAGACGTTGTGGAGGGAGAAGTTTCCTTCATTCCACCAGCATCTGGCCTGTATTTTCACCTCATATCTAAAGTCGGAAGAGCCTATTCCGGAGTGGTTGGTGGAAGCGCGCACAGTACTCCTTCCAAAGGTGAGCTACTTAGCTGACCCGAAGAATTACAGGCGAATCACTTGTCTGAACACACTGTATAAGATCTTCACAGCTATCCTAAATAATAGGATTGTTCGGACAATCGGACCTGTACGGCGAAAAATGTATGAACAACGCGGCTGAAAGAAGGGCTTAGAAGGATGCCGGGAGAACCTTCGCATCAATAACTGTGTCTGCAAAGACGCAGCATCCTACCAGCGGTTCTCATCGATGGCCTGGATTGATTACCGGAAAGCTTTCGATTCAACCTCCCATAGACTTATCATCTGTCTGTTGGAAAGCTTAAAGGTTCATCCGCACATCGTAAGGTGCATATAGGGAGATTGATGCCGCTTTGGAAAACCAGAATTACTATCTCATCTGGAAATTATCGTGTGACAACTAACAGTGTCACCTTTCAGTGAGGTGTCTTTGACGGCGATATCATGCGTCCACTCTTCTTTTGCCTCACATGATTACCACTATCTCTCGCACTTCGCCATTCTGAAGGGTACTTCTGCGGCAAAAGATATGAGCTTGGCCTTGAGTTAGCCTTCACTTCAATATCAGCGTTGACCAAATGCATCAAATCTTATCCATCTCGAGTGCTCACTTCTGAAGGATTGGTCAAGACGATATCATTTCCACTCTAGCATACCGTCGCCACATTTTAAGCCAAGAGATTCCCGATGATAGCTGCAGAGCATGTCATGCTCACCCTGAGCATCTAGGACACATACCATCTAGTTGTCTAACTCATGCGGAAACGATTTACATCCAGACACAAAGCGGCACTAATAGTACTTTATTACCATCTCTGTCACACTTACGGCAATAGCCCTAATACCGCTCCGCTTAACGCTCCTAGGGAAATAGAGTCAATTGTCGAAAATGAGTAGTGCCGCATATACTGGAACTTTATATTCTCGGAGATTGTTTCTGTAGCGAACTCAAGGCCTGATATAGTTCTCCTTGACTTCGAGAAGCGAACCATGTTCGTTATCGAATTTTCGGCACCAGCTAACAAAAACATCATAGCCAAGGAGAATGAAAAGAAAGAGAAGTAGGAAGACCTTGTAAAGGAGTTACGACGTTTATACCTGAAATATTTGGGACTAGCATGTTGGTGGCGGAAGTGAGAACGTGTTCAGTGACAGGTGGTGAGAGGATTTTACGAAATTTGTGTGGAAGATGCGAGTGGAGTGTGAGGGTGGAAGCCTAGGAGGTGAGTAGTGTTGTGTGGGGTGAATCGGGGAGGTAAAGTAATTTTCAGCGTAGGTGTGAGGTGGGTTTTAGTTTGATAGAGAAAGTGAGGCTAGTTTGGCAAGGAATCGGGGGAGTTTGTGGTCTGCAGGGGCTGTGAGCAATTGGGAAAAAGGGAAAATTTGGCGGCGATAGACGGCAGCATTCTTCAGAGACATCTGTCGGTTGCGGAGGGTACTGCATGAGGAGGTCCCAGTTACCGGAGGCAGAACGGGAGGTGGGCACTGAGGGTGCTGGCAGGGCTGGTATTGAAATTGACGGGGAGGAAATTTTCCACGGGCCACGACGGCCAACAGCGCGTGGTCCGGTGTCGAGCGGCGCATCGGGGAGAGAGAAAAAGCGGAACGGTGGTAACGAAGGAAGCGAGAAGGTAAGGGACAGAGCGTCTAACGCAAGTGACGGGGAAGATCTCTTTAAGCAAAAAAGAGACAGCCAAGAGAGTCCGGAGAAAAGAGAGGTAGAGAGTCCGTTTGAAAAAAGCGGGAGAACACGTAGGTCACCCACCCCAAAAAATAGAGGCAAATTCGGAGAAGGAGGCTCTTAGGATGCTGTTAGGCTAGATCAGGGGGCTAAAGGAGGGCGTAAGGGGGACTAAGGAGCAGATGGAAGGCATGAGTGAGGACTGAAGAATCAGAGATGAGAAATGGGAAAAGGAAGTGAAAGAGCTGAGGGACAGAGTAGAAGGGTTAGAGAGGGAAAGGAAAGAAAAAGAAGTTAAAATAAAGCAGATGGAAGAGGAAATTAGGGTGTGGAAGGAAAGGAAAGAAAAAACCTTGAGATGGTGGAGAGCAGGACGGAAATGGAAGTAGGTGACGGGGGTGTGGGGAGCGAGATGAAAGGTATTTGGGAGAGGGTAGAAGAGAAAGTGGGTGAGCGTATGAATGAAAAGGAGGAGAGGGTGGAAAGGAAATGGATAAGGACAATGGAGTTGAAAATGGAGAGAAAAGAGAAGGCAGACAAGAAAAATAATATTGTGATAAGAGGGTTGAAGCTAGAGAGAGAGGACAAAGGGAGGGCCTGGAAGCGCTGCTATAGAGCATAGGGTGGTTTAAAGGCATGTGGGTGTGGGACGAGGAGAAAGAGGTCTTGAAGGAAGTACAGGGGAATTGGTTTCGTAGAAATTAGGGGGTGGGGATAATGCAGGGTAGAGGACGAGTAAAGGTGCTGTACTGGAACATAGCAGGGGTAAAGAAGCAGGATGAAGAGTTCTGGATGTATATCTGGGGTATAGGTGGAGACTCCAGGAGGTGGTCAGAGTGAAGAAGAAAGGAAGGCCTAGTGGGAGAATTGTAACGGGGGTTAGAGATGAATTAGAGGAAGAAGTTCATGGAGAGGAAGAGTGGAGAAAGGAAATCGAAGGGTAAGATAATATATAAGGAGGGGGAGATTCTAAGGGACTGGATGGAGGATAGAGGCTGGGCGGTGGCGAATGGCATGGCAACTGGGGATGAATAGGGAGAATACACATATGTAAGCAAGGTGAGGGTATCAGTCATAGACTATGTGGTCATGAATATGCAAGGATGGGAGGAGACGGACAAATTCGCAGTAAAGGGGAGGGTGGAATCAGACATCAGCCAATAAGACTATGGATAAGAGGGGAGGGTGGCGGAAGGCAAGGTGGGGAAGAAGTCTCGATAGGGGAGAGGGCGACCTAGACGAGGGAGGCGGTAGTGAAGTATCAGGAGATGATAGGAAAGGTACGTTTTGAAGGGAAAAGATATGGGAGGATCTGAAAGAGAAGGTGGAAGGGTGTGTGCAAGAGAAGGTATTTAGAAAGAAGAAGAAAGGAATGGTGAAGCTGTGATGGGATAGGGAATGTAAAAAGATGAAAATGAAGGTGAAGATGAAGTACAAGAAAAGGAGAGGAGAAAGATGTGGAAGAGGGGTTAGGATATGTTAAGACAGAGGGGGACGTCTCGAGGATAATAAATAGGTTTAGAGATGGAGGAGTTGAATGGCGAGGAGATGGAGAAACAGATAAGGAAGTTAACAAGGTCAAAAGCAGCAGGGCTGGACTGGTTAGGGAACTAAGCATGGCTGCTTAGTACACAATAGGTTAGGGAGAGGCTGAATGAGGTAGTGAAGAAAGTATGAAGGGGGGGGGGGGATTCCCAGGAGGATGGAGAGAAGGGTTAATCGTGTCACTGTATGAGAAAGGAGATAGGGATAGACAGGAAAATTATAGAGGTATTACGCTAATGAATGTGGTGTATAAATTATACGCGATGGTGGTGACGGAGAGGCTGCGGAAGGACGTCGAGGAGAAAGGAATATTGCCGGAGACGCAGGTGGGCTTTAGGGCGGTTAGGAGTACTATAGACAATATCTAAGTTCTGCAGCACGTGGTGGATAGAGAATTAGCGAAGAAGGGGTCGAGAGTCTACGCGTTTTTTGTGGATTTCAAAGGCGCGTTTCCTTCGGTTGATAGGGGGAGGTTGTTGGCGGTGATGGAGGATAGGGTAGTGCAGAGAGGCCTGCACGAGAGGATAAGGGACATATATGAAGAGACAAAGGTAAGGTAAGAGGGGATAAGATAATGAGATAAGGTAAGGGGGGATTTCGGGGGGGGGGGGGGTTCGGTAGGGGTAGGGGGTTCAACGCTTTTTGCGATTTTAATTGCGGATATGGAATGTAAGCTGGAGGCTGGGGTGGTAGGAGAAGTCAGGATAGGAGGGGTTAGAATTTGGTCAGTAGCGTATGCAGAAGACATAGCGTTGCTGGCAAGAAGCGATGAGGCCTTAAAGGAGATAATGAAGAAGTTGAGAAGATACCTGGATAAGAACAGGTTATAGCTGCATGCGGAAAAGTCCAAGGTTATGGTGTTCAGAAAAGGACGGGGAAGGGATAAGGGAGGGGAGTCTAAGTGGAAGGGAAAGGCGGTGCAGGAGGTGAAAGAGTTTGTGTACCTGGGCGTCTTATTTCGGAGGAATGGGGGAGTGGATGGTCACATGAAAGAGAGAGTGAGGAGGGCAAATGTGGTGATAAGGCAGGTGTAAGGGGTTGGGGAAGAAGTTATTCTCATATGATTTTGGAAGGAGAATGAAATTCTTTGACTCACTAGCGATGAGTGTGCTATTGTATAAAGTAGAGATGTGGGGCTGGAAGGAAAGTGAAGAGGTAAATAGAACACAGGAGAGGTATGAAAAGTGGACACTGGGGTTGGCAAGGAAGACGCCTAATTATATTGTCAGGAGGGAGACGGAGAGAACAAGTGTAGGGATGCTAGCGGGGAGTCCGACGTGTAAATATGAGGAGAATTTTTTGGAAGATTGGGGAAGTAAGCTGTTTAGGGAGTGTTAGTGGGAGGAGAACAGTATAGGGGGTGGGAAGATGGAGGTTGAGAGGGAAAGGTACTTTAGAACGAATGGACTGCAGATGGATGAAGTGAGAAGGATGCACGAGGAAGGAACGTATATGAGTTAGTTCTGAAAAACGGCATGGAGAGAGAGAAGAGAGAAGGGGAAGAAAGAATAAGAGAGTCAAGGTTTAACGGGCACTATGTGTGGCTTATGCCAAGAGCGAGAGCGCAATATTTATGTGAGAAAGGAGAGAGAGGAAGTCAGGAGCTCCTGGCGAGGATGTTAGTTTTAAGGGTTAGTTTTAAGAAAATTCTGTGAAAAATGGAAATGTAAGCAAGTCAATTTTTTAAGGCCAGCAGGCTGAAAAATAAACGTTTATCTACCCGAAATATTCTGTTAATCTAATCGTCCTGATCATCGGCGTGCTTGGAGGTGCCAAGCTTTCACTGGTTAATAGCCTGAAAAGCATACCTGCGTGTCAACAAAATGCTAAGACACTTGCGCGAAAGACGCAGAAGGCGGTCGTCCTTGTGTCGTTCCGTGTCCTCAGGGTGTACGACTTTTACGGGATCATCTGATTGGATCGGTCGCAGACTGTAACCACCTATCTCACGGTCGTGAGGCGTGGTCACGGCTGAAAGTTTACCATGAGTTCGCTGGGACCGGGTGCAGTTTTTCAGATTAGCACCAGCTCTCGGCGAAATCGCGCGGTTGTCCTTAGGACAAACTTTTGATTATATATCATATATATATATTATAAGCTTATTTTTGCTGATTGATTAAATTCTGGTCTATCTAACTAAAAGTAGTTTTCTGCAATTAAAACTATCAAAACAAGTATTACTTTTTATGAATAACGTGCAGTTTGCCCGAGAACTCCAGCAGAGGGTCGGAGTAAGGGGATGACGCAGTGAGAGGTGAAAAGATCGAAATATATATATATATATATATATATATAAAGGTTCTCATGTTTTAAAGTGTAACTCTGTTTGGCCGAGAAAGGACCAAAGTTAGACTGTGTATTCGAAAAATGAGTAAAGTCCCCAAATATGAAACAGGGATATGGAGGGACGTTGGTTGGCTCCAGTACTGGTAGGGACAGTTAGTCCAATTCCTGACATTGCACAAGAAATACGTGCGGCTGTATTTACAAAATTATATATCTCTACTGTTAGCATCATGTTGAGCGTTGTTTTTATATATTTGATTTTCATCAGTGTTTTAGAGCAGTGGAAATAGCTAATCAATGAACAAAAATTCTGAAGGTCTTCAAAAAAATGCTATAGTTGTTTTTCTATATGTTGAACATAAAATAACATTTCGCAAAACGTGATCGGGTCGGCAATTTGTTTAAAAAAATTAATTTGCAACATTTTCCCCCCATTGCTCTACGAAAATTCAAAACATTTTGCAAACTTGAGTGAATAATTATAAATTCAGTCTCTATCTTGTATTAAATTTGCAAAACGTTCGTGATACGGCAATATTATTAATTATAAACAAATTATAATTTTTTCAATCACTCCCCCTCGAAAATACTGAAGGTTTTGCAAAATGTTGTTTCGGCTTTTTTTCATTGAGAGGATACTATTATATGACATGCAAAACTAAACAAATAACGCAAATGATGGTTTTTTAAATTATTGTTAAATTTTTTGCAATTCGACTCTTAAAATTCCAGCGAAAATTGGAAAGGTTGTGTTTTTGGGCAGCAAATGTTAGAAATGTCGAGATTGGAAGATTATCAAATTTGCAAAACGTTGCTCGGCCGGAAATAATATTAAAATTGCAATTAAACAAATTAGTTACTTTAGTAAACTAACCAAAAATTACGAACATTTTGAAAATCGTACTGAGTGATGAAAAACTTATCACCAAAGTTATATAACATTTGCAAACTGTTTACAACTTGGCAACATTAATAATTGTAAACAAATTATTATTTTATTAATCACTCCCCAGCGAAAATACCGAAAGTTTTGCAAAATGTTTTTCAGCTTTTTTTCATTGAAAAGAGGCTATCATATGATTTGCAAAAATGAATAAATAACGCAAATGATCGTTTCTTGAATTATTGTTAAATTTTTTGCAATTCGACTCCTAAAATTCCATCAAAAATTGCGAAGTTTGCGTTTTTGGGTAGAAAATGTTGAAAATGTCGAGATTTTAAAATTATTAAATTTGCAAAACGTTGCTCGGCCGGCAATAATATTAAAATTGCAATTAAACAAATTATTTACTTTTGTAAACTAGCCAAAAATTACAAAAATTTGGCAAATCGTACTGAGTGATAATTAACTAAGTACCAACATCATATTAGATTTGCAAACTGTTTACTACTTGGCAACATTATTAATTATAAGCAAATTATTATTTTGTTTATGACTCCCCAGCGAAAATACCGAAGGTTTTGCAAATTGTTATTTCTGCTTCTTTCCATTGAGAAGGTACTATTATATGATTCATTATGAATATCATTATCATTATATGATTCCTGCGAGAATTGCAAATGTTGCGTTTTTGGGTAATATTTTTTTGGAAAAGTCGAAATCTAAAAAATATTAAATATTCAAAAGGTTGCGCGACTGGCAACAATATTAATATTGCAATTAAACAAATTAGGTACTTTGTTGAACTAGCCAAAAAATACAAACATTTCGCAAATCGCAGAAGTTGTATGGTGTTTGAAAGCCTTAAAGTTTATGTTTGAACTTAAAATATCTCATAAACATCAATAGTTTTAACGACACTTTACTTTGAGGATCATTCTCCGTCAAAGTGTAAATTTTATACCGCTGGTTTCTAAAAATTGAGTAACCTCAATAATAATTGACCCATACGAATGCTTCCTGTATTAAAATTTTATAAAAGCATTACTAGCATTACTAGAATTACTAGTAATACTTTTATAAAGTATCAATACAGGAAGCATTACTATTGGTCAATTATTGTGGTTATTCTATTTTTGGAAATCAGGGGGTTACACGTATAAAATGTACACTTTGACGGAGAATGGCCCATCAAAAGAATTGTCAATCATAACGCGAAGGACGGAATGCAAAATTTAGATAATTTTCGTTTTATAAGAAAATGTCTACGAACCTTTCGGATACAATGTGTCTGTATATATTTCCTGTACTTTCTGTTCTCTAATATTCAGATTTTTGGATTTATATATTTTACAGTTGAAAGGATGTTATCTCTGAATTTGAATCTGCCTTCAATAACAACCAAAAATTCTTCAATTTTCATATTGGATACGAATGTATACGGATTATGTACAAATTATGTAATATGAATAATAAAACAACAGAAAATTGTCCTAAACATTCAAGCTAAAATTTCAGAATAGCCTAAAGTAAAAAATGTGTTTTTCATAGTATTATCTGTTATCGGTGTTTATAGTCTACAAATATTGTTTCCCACTAGAAGCTTTCAGAGAAATCTTTGAGTAGAACGGCGAAGCGTCATTTTTACTCAAATATCAAGTGTGATTACATTGAAGGTGAAAAATATACGCTCATTCGAACTCACGAATGTCTTTTGAAAAATTAAGGAAGGTAAACTATCTCAATCAATAACGGCAAGACTATAAATTTCTAAAAAAAATTAATTTCTGAATATTATGATAGAAATTTTGGTTTCATAACTCAGTTATCGAAAGTAACATCTCCGTCTCTCGTCCTTCGATATGCAATACAATAAATAGTTACGTGGAAGGAAAGGCAACATCGTTATTTATTCACACTTGTCTTATAATATACAATTTTCTCTAAAATTGTCTTAATTTTCAAAATAAATTAAAAGTTTTAATCATGCTCCGGTTACCTTATAAAAATTATTTTAAAAAAATTATTCACTTATCAAAAAATGTTCACGCAATTCCTGAATTGCATATGGTCACTCGTTTTTTTTTCAAATTTTTCCTCTTTTTCTAAATAGGCAGTTATTTTATTACTTTCAAAAACTTTTTTAAAGAAACAAGATACCATGAAAATAGGTCGTTAGTAGTGAGTTAATTATCACTAAGTACGATTTGCGAAATGTTTGTATTTTTTGGCTAGTTTAACGAAGTGCCTAATTTGTTTAATCGCAATTTGAATATTGTTGCCGGTCGTACAACCTTTTGAAAATTTGATATTTTTTAGATTTCGACTTTTACATATTTTTTTTACCTCAAAACGCAACATTTGCAATTCTTGCAGGAATTTTATGAGTGGAATAATTGCAAAAAATGCAACATTAATTTAAAAAACGATGATGTGCGTTATGCAAAATGTTTGTAATTTTGGGCTATTTCACAAAAGTAGCTTATTTGTTTAATTGCAATTTTAATATTATTGCCGGCCGAGCAACGTTTTACAAATTTGATAATTTCCCAATCTCGACATTTGGAACATTTGCTACCCAAAAACACAACCTTCGCAATTTTCGCTGGAATGTTAAGAGTCGGGTTGCAAAAAATTTAACAATAATTTAAAAAACGTTAATTTGCGTTATTTCTTTAGTTTTGCAAATCATATAATAATCTCTTTTCAATGAGAAAGCAAAAACAACATGTTGCACAACCTTCGGTATTTTCGCTGGGGAGTGATTAACAAAATAATAAATCGTTCATAATTAATAATGTTGCCGTATCACGAAAGTTTTGCAAATTTAATACAAGATAGAGACTGAATTTATAATTACTCACTCAAGTTTGCAAAATGTTTTGAATTTTCGGGAAACAATGGGGGGAAAATGTTGCAAATTAATTTTTTTAAACAAATTGCCGACCCGATCACGTTTTGCAAAATTTTATTTTATGTCCAACGTATAAAAAAAACAACTATAGAATTTTTTTGAAGATCTTCGGAATTTTTGTTAATTGACTCGCTTTTTATGTCTAATTCCATTGGTCTATTTTCTTAATCTACTTTTCATATTTAAATTTAAATTTATTTTTCACCAAAGTTTTAACCAAAGAACATTTATCAGTAAAGTGCAATAGACAATTTAGACTCTGGAATATTAGTTTTTTTTGTATCAAAATTAGGGCAGTCAATTTCACTTAAGGGTTACATGGATTTTTAAAGCTAAAAAAAGCATATTATCTCTAATTTGCTTTTTAATATAATAAAAGATTTTTTTATTCAAATTGTTAAGTATATAAAATAACGACATTGAAACAATATTTTCCGAAATTTTCATTTAAAATTTTCGAAAATTCAGCTGTTGGGACTTGATTTTCGAAGACCCCTTGGAAAGAAGTATCCTTACGGTGGTCAGGATAACTCAAAATAGCTTCATCGGAAATCAAAAAACAAAATATTTTCTGTTAGCAGGAGAGTATAGCTCGTGCTTGAACGAAGGATTTTATAAAAATCAAAATTTGAATTTTTGGCAGACTTGTATTAAAAAAAGTACAATTTTCGGTAAAATTTGCACCACATTTTGTCTTGTAAAATAAGTTGTGATCGAAGACAAAAAAACGTCCGTCAAGCACTATTCAATGCCATCTAGAAGAAGTGTGCGAAATTTTAATAAAATCGGTGTATTAGTTTTTGACAATTCGTGTCCACCGACTTGAAAAATAGAGTTTTGAGAAATAGGTGCGCCAACCAGTCAACCGGTCTGGTTTGTGGCGCGACGCATGCGAGATGCGAGGGGATACAGGAATTGGGAACACTGCATAAAACTAGAATATTTAGAAAGAGTAACCCTTAGAAATCGAGAGAATCGAGCGAGAAATACAGGCAAACAATAGGTAAGCAGGTGCCTCGATATACTTGCGACGCTCCCCGCCGGCCGAATCTAATGACACGAATCTCCAAAAGCTCTATCTCCTAGAGTTTTATTCCGATTGACTCGTTAGTTTGGGAGAATATTCTTAATATGTATAATATATCGAACCGACATTCGATCACCGCTATTTCAGATAGATTTTATTTAAAAACCAAAGATATAATTTTGTTTTCGAGAAATCCTACATTCAAAGTAATTTAAGTCGCTTTAAATTTTTCTCAAATTAAACTCAGTTTCGAAAAATCTCATGTTCTAAGGGTCCCTGAATGGGTTTAAGTTTGCATGGGAAATTCAACCCGACTGACTGCACACCTCTAGTGTGTTCAATCATGTCGAAACTTTTAGAAACATGTCAAGCCACTTTAAAACATATCAAAATACATTGATATACGAGTTATGAAGAAATTGTTATTAGGTCCTTTTTAGAAATTTACTCGAATTCACAAATAAATAATCGAACATTTGTGCAATAAATATTAATTTAGAGGGATTTATAGATACTTTTTATATTAAATAAACAATATATAAGAGGTGCAGCATTACTAATAGTTGTTTGGGAAAAGTAGTAGTGCACCTGTGCAGCGCAACGCAGCAAATGCATGGATGTATGCGAGCGAGTCCGAGCGTTTAGACTTATATCGACCTGAATATTGCAATTATGAGTTTCCTCAAAAAATAGCATATACGTATTGTAGCTTAGAATGTGCTCAACAGAATTTTTAAATCAGTTAACCTTATCAGGGCCTAGTACGAGCCTTTTTTTGAACGAGGCTAAAAAAGGCATTTTCCACACGGGTTATAGGAAATGTACCTACTACCAAAAAAGATGAATTTTTAAATCAAACAGCTGTCGATAGTGTACATTCTGATGTCATCGTTGTAGTTTAGAGTATAATTTCCAATTGTCTATACACATTAAAAGCTCAAATAAAAAAATGGTTTCAATTTTCCCGTTTGAAAAAAAGTCATGTACCGTTTTGACTTTTTTTCAAAACCATTTTTCCGGACTACCCTAGATTCCAGAGAAATTTTTATTTTAGAGCTGTCCGACATATGGTCAAAGTGCATTTTGGGGCATCTTGGGACATAATGCTGTCAGCTCAGAAACCCTCACTAGCCATGGCTGTTGCGCTGTGTTTGTGGCATTTTAGTGACACGCAGGAGAAGTACGTGGCCTGTGTCTAGTGGAGGTTTGTGCGAAGCGCATGTGGGTTAAACTGTGTTGGATGCCATTGGTGTATTTGATGTGATTAGAGTCCCATCTGGAGATAATCCATTTAGTGTGTGCTCTTTCTTTTCACAGTTTAAAGCACCAGAATCCATGATCGCAAACTTATCGCTTACAAATATAAGGTCGATTATTGAAAAATAATTTGCCATGGTCCTAGTAGATCCTAGTAGTAATCTGGCGGAAAACGAGGGAGCGAGATATGTCATCCACTTTTTAACATTTATAAACTAATCAAAATTGCAGGATATTTCTTTGTACCCAATCTTACGACTCTTATTACCTGAATACGAAAGAGATCGCGGACCACATCATTTAAAACAGAAATCGCTAACGAGTTTATACAACCGAATATTTTGTCTAGGGAAGAAGACTTTATATCGTCGAAACCAACCAAGATACAGGTGAGAAAATAGAAAAAAATATTCTCGAAATTTGTCGTATCACCATAAATTTTCATTCTTCACAGAACTGAACATGATCGAGAATACTTTTCTGATCGTATATACATCGCTGTACAAAATCAGCTTCAAAAAAACAACAGTTCATTATCAGTTGAAGAAATCAATGAATTTCTTGATAGCATTGCAAACAAGAACGCTTCAGGTCAAAACAAAGATGTAATGTTTCTGACGATAGCAAAGAAGCTAAGTGCTTTCGAATTTAAGTGGCTAACTAAAATTGTACTTAAAGATTTAAAACTTGGAATCGGCAGAAAAAAAATCTTTGAAGGTAAGTTTTAACCATTTTCTGCATATTGTATTTCTTATTAGAAAACTTCTTCAGTCTAGGTACTTATGCTTCTTTTGGGCTGCTGATTACGAAAATTGGGTCCAAACATGGCGAACTCTAAAATTAAAAAAAAAATATTTCCTTAAAAATAAGTAAAAAAAGAGAACTTTAGGATGTAAGTCATCTTCTGTTTTTACATCTGGAGATCATACAATTTATAGTTGTATAAAGAAAACCCCTACTTACTCCGATATCGTCCGCACTACGTTATTAAAATTGAAATCACATGAAATTCCGGAATTGGACCGATTCCCTCACCAGATTCATTTATTGATAATTTATAAAGGATCTAAAAAATGTTTAGGTCTTTGCTTGAATGAACATTTAAAATGTTTTTAAAATCGTATTAAAGTGCGTAATTCTAGGTTAAGAATTCTAATAAAAGAGATTTGCTGAAAGAACGTTACGAAATTTCAAACTAATAATTCTAAGCTATACTTTAAACTTTTTTTAATTCTTGGAACTTTACATAATTGGCATAATGCGCAGATTTTCGAGTGTATGTGAAGCGAGCTGGACGTTTGACAGTGGGACAGGAATCACGAAAAGTGGTCAAAATTAGATTTAGCGTCAAATTTGTCTGAATAAACTTGGTATATGGATTTTCTTGGGATCGTTGATTCCCTACTTGACGTCAAAAATTAAAATGGCGATTTCAATATGGCGGACTGAAATGAAACATTTTTATTTATTTTCACAAGACTTAGTACATGCGTGTTTGTTATATCGGTAAAAACGAATTCGATATTAAGATTAAGATTTTCAATTAGAATAAAAATGCGGTTTGTGATTGTTAGAAGCTTTTGCGGGTTATCGAAACTACGAACTGTAGAGGGCGCGAGGAGCGTGGTGGGGGGAGAGAGTCGCGAGCATCGAGAGCGAGCGGATGTGCGCTGGTGCGAACAGAGACAATTTGTTTATTGAAGACGTGTATTTTATAATGTTTCTCAGGCATTGCCTGTTGTATTGTGTTTAGCTTGGTATGTATGTATACCATTAAGCCATTTCCCTTTCAAGGTAGGCGTGACACTACCCGATTCGGGTAGTGTTTCTACGTATATAGTTTTTGGTAGTAAATAACTACAAGTGTGGGCTCACCACACCCACGACGCCAACAGCAGGCAGTAGTATTCTTGAACGCTCACCAATCCAAGTACTAACCGCGCCCAACACTGCTTAACTTCAGTGATCTAACGAGAACTGATGTTTCCAGCGTAGTATGGCCTTTGGTGTCTCAATAAATATCTGTTAACAATCAGCGGTGGGATAAAGCCCAAACTCTGGTAAATTGGGGAAGAAATGATGATCGCCACGTGTTCGTAACGATGTCATCGGTGGTAAATCTCATACCAAGAGTTTTATTTGGGAATTTCTCTGGATAGATGACCAGTTCTGCTTCCTAAAAGTGCATTATAACTCTGGTTAACAGAAACATTAGTGCCAATGTTGTGGAATAGGCTGAGAAGAGGAAATTTCAAGTTTTCAGTTGCCTTTCCCCTTCCATTCTTCGAATGGCCTTGGGTGCTTGTGTCCTTCGAGTGGTAAGAAAGGAAAAAGCGATACTTTCGATTCTGATACTTAATATTTGATCTCGTTGATATCTTTTGTGTTCGGGATTCAGAGGTTATGTTTGATGAGTGCGAAATAGATTTAAACGATTCACAACGAGCGAATCTATCTGTCACCGCCGACACGCGGTACGAGCGATATTTGTGTCTGGTGAAGAGGTTATATCGGCAAACTAGCTAGGCATGTATCTAATAAATTATGAGCATTACAATTTTGTTTACGAAAATAGAACATAAAACATCAAAAAAGTTGTGCGAATTAAAGAAAAGTTGAGCGAGAATTTTTGAAAAATGTAATGCGTCAATCGTTGGTAATTAAACGAAGCTAAGCAGCGATCATTGGAAAATTTTGTTTGGTAATACTAAGCGATCCGAACTGTAAAGTAAGTGAATTCTTGTTTAATAGAATTAGAACATTAATAAAAATATATTTCAAACTAAGAAATGTGCGAATTCGAATAAATTAATGCGAATGTGAACCCTTATACATTTTTAAAGAAGAATTATTGATATTAAGTGCGAGTTTAAAGCGAATGATACACTAAAATGGCTTATCAACAGATTCGAGGTATCCCTTTAGAGGATTTTGAACAATTTGAGCGAAATATACTAAATAATCAACCGGCAGCAAGTATTAATTTGCGTTCGAAAAATGATAATGATTTATTATCCTCCTATCTTTCATCACAGTCTCAACGACAAGGCGGAAATAATGCGTTTGAATTGTCACGATCCATTGATGATAACCAATTAGAGCATACTCTTCGTGATCCGATTCAGTATATTAACCCTAACCTCAACGCAAATTAAATGGGTAATCAGGATGAAAGACAGCAGATAAATTTACTTCAAAGCGAAGAAGCGGAATACTTCGGGCGAGTAGATAATACCTACCAACGAACCTATGTGCGCAATGAACGATTGGATCTTCAGCAGAACCAGAGGGAAGATTTAACTCAGGGTAATATGTCAGTGTCAAGAAATCCGTACGTTGCTCCAGTCAACAACTTTACTCAAGATTTTAGGATCCAACATAACCAACCATTGAGAAGCAACCAGCTTCTGGAATTTTCTACCCCAGTACGTTCATCAAGGAAATCCGTACAATGCTCGAGTCAATAACTTGTCTCAAGATTTTAGGATTCAACATAACCATCCACCGTCAGGCAGCCACATTCCAGAGTTTCTGCCCCAGTACGTTAATCTAGGGATACAGCATCAACGAAACAGCGAACAAAATTCGTCGTCCGTTGACAGATTAATGGAAATGATGATAGAAGAAAACCGAAGAAGAGATGCCTTATTGGAACGAATTGTGGACAGGGTGATTACACCATCAGTGCCAGGATCAACGAGAGAGACAACCCCTGAAGCATTTCACATAATGCCAGATCAGACCAAAGGAATTCAAAATTTTGACCGGGAAAAAGATGGTATCCAGGCCAAGGAATGGCTGGAAAATATTAATCGCATGAGAAAATTACATAGATGAACGGATGGATTTGTATTTGGAACTGCGCGAGCCCATTTCAAATCGGGAGCCTTGAATTGGTTCCTATTGAATTCTGTTAAACTTAAATCTTGGTCAGATTTCGAGTTCGAGTGGAAGAAAACTTTTATAAAATCTGAAGGTTGGACAGTGAAATGGCAAAGGATGTCTGCGCGTACCCAGCGAAAAGGTGAATCTCTTAATACTTATTTTATGGATAAAGCTGGACTATGTCAGCAACTAGATTTATCTATCGATGAAACCAAAGGACAAATACTAATTGGGTTATGGTCTAGAGATTTATGTAATGCGTTAGCAGGGAAGAAGCACGAGGACTATGACGACCTGCTACATGATTTGAATAGGCACGAGCGATTAAATTCTCAATGCGGTGAGAGAATTCGTAGCCTACTAGATTCTTCTAAAACATAAAAGGGTGATAACCTTAAATCGGCAGACGTAACAACAAAGGAGGAAGAATCTAAGGCACCAAAAGGGAAGAAAAATGATAGTCCCAAAGATATAAAGGAAAAAGAAACTGGAAGCAGCACTAGTCGAGGTCAACCGAAGAATCCGGACCGAAGACCATCACTTCGCAATGAAAAGGGCGAGTTAAAATGTTACAATTGCAATAAGCATGGTCACTTATCTAGAAATTGTCCAGAACCACATCGAACAGAAAGTTGTCAGTTATGCAAGGAAAACGGACACACTCGGAGACATTGTCCGAAAGCAACGACTGAACGAGGTGAGGTTCGCCAAATCACAGGCAATAACGGTCCTGCGATAAAGAAATATTTCAAATCCGTATTTTTGGATGACATCGAATGGAATGCTTTTATTGATCCCGAAAGCTCCGATTGCACGATTAGGGAATCGGCTGCGATGAAGGGAAATTTCTCCATAATCCAAAAACGATCAGAATTGAAGAGCTGGGGTCCTGATAACTATCAAGTATCATTAAATGGGGTAATAGTGTGCCGAGTTGCAGTTGACGGAGTGATTTCGGGAGGAATTTGCCTATGAGTAGTTCCTGACGATACTAAACCAGTGGATATCTTTATTGGCAGGACATTTACAGAATTACCTTATATGGATTATATGAAGAGCGATGATCAGCTGATGTTTAAGAAAAACAAAAACATGCCCTTTACGAATTTGGGAGTCGATAACATGGGTCCTAGCTTGTCTATGAAAGACAAGATCGCGATACCTCAAAACTCCGTATATTTTATCAATGCTGTGGACTCAAGAGAAGATTTTCTATTACCATATCTGAACGTTGGACATTCAGATCAACCTTTTAAAAAATTACATGATCAGAGTGAAGTGAAAGCAATAAATTTACTTGAACCTCTGAAAACTACAACCAAGATAACGAGGTCCGAACTAGATATAGATGCTGGTAATTCTAAGGAAGTAGTCGATGATTTATTAAAAGTCCTAAAAATGTATAGCGATACGGTCTCTAGAAACTATGCAGATTTGGGCTGTACCGATCTTATCAGTATGGAAATCAGAGAGATACCCGGCAGTAAACCCTTTTATTGCAAACCATACCGAGCAAGTGACTCAGAACGTGAAAAGCTGAAGGTAATCATGAAAGACTTAAAAGATAATGGATTAAATAAGTAGACAGTGAGGATGAACTTCCCACTACCTAATTGAGATGACCATCTCCGGCTACTGAGTGATAGCAAAATTTATATCACCTTATATCTTGCAAACGGATACTTACAAGTTCCACTTGATAAAGCAAGTCGAGAAAAAAACAGCGATAATAACTCCAGATGATGCGGGCGAATTCACGCGCATGGTTTTTGGATTGATGAAGGCGCCGTTCTACTTTAGTAAGCTGATGCACAACGTTTTATGGCCTTTTCAAAACAATGTCGTTTTGTTTTATCTGGATGACATTTAATTCCAGGACGAGATTGGCTTGATCTCAACGAAAGACTGATTAAAGTCTTAGATGCATTGCGCGTTGCGAAACTTACCATAAATCTGAAGAAATTTGCGTTCCTGAAAGAGAAGGTTCCTTACCTAGGACATGTGATCTCTGCTAAAGGCATCGTTTTATTGGAACGAAAGTACTGAAAATTGTTTTAATGATCTAAAGAGAGCTTTAGCGAACAAGCCAGTTCTTCAACCATTTGATCCATCAAGGGTAACTGAGCTTCACACTGGCGCAAGCTCAAAAGGACTAGCAGGAATGCTTCTGCAAAAATCGGACGATTTGAAAATGCACCCGGTGTACGCCATCCAAACATGTCAAAAAGGCTACAGTCCACCACATTTCAGATATTTTGAAACATTGCGAAGATATCAAACGATTTCACATATGTAAATTATTTCAAACGAATACGAATGATTTCACAAATATCGCACCGATTTCATAACATTTTCAGAAATATTTAAAAAGAACACGAAAATCACGTACAACTGTGTACATAGAGTACAGTCAAATTTGCTGAAAGGAGGCTATTTTGTAGAAAAAAGTAGAAGAATTTGCTTTTTATTTCAACAACTACACGTGCTTCACACTCCTATAACCGGTTATTGCAGCGGCAGCCCCTGAGTTGTGCAAACATGCACAGTTTGTGTCAGATGCGAATCAGTCTGGTATTTTTGGAGGAAGTTGGGCGACAAATATTATCGATATCTTACACGTTTGTATAATCTGCCGTGTATACAGAAAGCTTGTATATTGTCATTTAATGTACAAAAGGTACTTCTTTCGCCGTAAGTTTGCCACCCAACAAACCTTTTGGGAATTTACCCACTCCTTTGTGTAGGGGCCCCTAGTTTTCGTATACGGTGTGTTCGTCCCTGAGTGAAAAAAAAGTGGGTAATAGTGGACGCTTCAGAACCTGCAGACGTGTATAGTAGTTTCTCCCTCCTCCGTTAGGGTCGCGCAAAAGAATTCTTAGCACGCTAACTGCTTTACCTGCTACATGCTTTGCTTAATAGTAGAACACTGTACCACAAAAAGTAATTTTTCTTATTTTTATTGTTACATGAAAAATAGATTTTTTCCGAAAAAGCGAGCTGTACCGACAGTCTATATACCCTTTAGATCATTAACGCAAAAAATCAGACAAAATGGCTTCGCCGTTTGGCCTGAATCCATTATCTACGATTTACACTCGATTTCCAGGGCCCTTAAGTCGAGCACCAGTCGAGAATCCCGAGGAACAAGATGTCGAAACATTATCAGTGTTCACAATAATATCTGTAGAAGACGAAGTGACCCTATACCAATATGCAGATGAAGAGCTGAAAAGCAAGAGAGAACCTTTGATGAAACGAGAAGAAGAACGTACCAGACGAGAAAAAGGAGAAGTGCACACTTACGTGTTGAGATAAGGTATTCTTTACAAGGAAGATGGAAATAACCTTCGTTATGTGATTCCAAAAGCAATGCGAAAAAGTATAACCGTGCGATTTCACGATTTGGGAGGTCATGGCAGCCTTGATCGCACGTTATCGAAATTGAGCCACCACTACTACTTTCCGAATTTGAAAAACTATGTGCGACAACACATTGGAGCATGTCTTCAATGTATCTTGAATAAGCCTAAAACAGGTCGTCAACCAGGAGAATTGCACCCGATTCCACCGGGAAATCGCCCCTTTGACATTGTTCATCTGGATCATCTGGGACCGTTCGTTTCAGCAGGAGGAGGGTACAAATATGTACTCGTAATTATCGATAATTTGACCAAATATGTCAAATTGGAGGCTACGAAAATCACTAAAGCCCATGAAGTAATCCAATCCAGCATGTATGAGAGAGAAACCAACAATTGGACGAAACAACTAAAACGAATTGGTCGTGATCTTAACGAGTCTTTCAACTAGTCAACTGGCAAAAGTGCCTTTGAACTCCTGTTTGGATACACGCCTAGACACGATGAAGGAAGTGTCAGAGAACTTACTTTTGACAAAGAGTATATCGTACCTACGGTTCTTCAAGAAGAAGCTCGCCACAGTATCAAAGAGGCTTAGTCTAAACATAAGAAATATTACGATAAACATCACCGAAAGAACGTACGCTACGATATTGGAGAAATCGTCTTTATGAGAGTGAAACCAGTTTCCACGAGAGATCCAACAAAACTTCAACCGAAGTACAGGGGACCTTTAGTCGTTCACAAGGTCTTATCTAATGACACTTATGGAGTTTCGGAATGAAGAGTCCATAAGTCTGGACGTCGTTATGCCAGCACAGCACATGTGAGTCAGCTCAAACCCTGGAAACCAGCTTTCGACGATTCCTCGGCTGAAAACGTGAATGTTAATCAATCACAGGACGACGAAGAAGATGAGTACCAACTTGGAGCGGAATCTACAGAACAGCAGCAAATAAAAGAAGATGATACCACGAGGGTACTGCAGGATAAACCATCAAGTGTTAGAGACAATTTAAGTGTCGATAGTGTTAACGATTTTATATCAGCGCGACCTTAAAGGAATGTCAGAAAACCAATACGTTATGAAGTTTAAGAAACGCCTCGAGGGCAAGTCGTGATGAGCGTGGCCGATTGTTAGAAGCTTTCGCGCGTTATCGAAACTACGAACTGTAGAGGGCGTGAGGAGCGTGGTGGGGGAAGAGAGTTGCGAGCGCTAAGAGCGAGCGGATGTGCGCTGGTGCGAACAGAGACAATTTGTTTGAAGAAGACGTGTATTTTATAATGATTCTCAGGCATTGCCGGTTGTATTAGGTTCAGCTTGGTGTTTCAATAAATATGTGTTAACATGATTTTCTTTTTTTTTTTAATAGTTTATTGACAAGTCCGAATGATTGGCGAATACAACAGCATCACTGTAATTTGAATAAGAAATAAATTTTTAAAATCATTTTTATTCAAAAACAATAGTTTGTAAGAAGTCAGCGCCGGTAATGTAGATATTTGCTTATTTGTTGCAAAATTTTGCTGTAAAAAATTGTTACTTGATTTTAAAATGTCTGCAAATGTTTGCAGACTTCCATATTTTCAATGATAAATTTATATTTCTCCTTCAAGTTATTTAAATAATAATTTTCTCTCTAGTAAAAGCATATTTTTGTGAGGTTATTGAGCGTTCCATGTGTCTGAGTGTGCCTTTATGAAGGCGTTTTAGATTCTGGGAATGCAAGTAATATTATTGTTCTATAAAGCGGGAATAGGATGTACAATACTTACCTTATTTATACGATTCCACGTAATGCGTCATTTCCATTTTTTTGCACGTTACAACAAAACAAATATGTAAAACGACAAGTCTATAATTTTATATGAATTTCAAAATTATTATAATTTATGTCAAGACAAGATATGTGGATAATTCAATAAATCATTTTAAAGAAAATTGCAAAAGTATTATCGATTATTATCAGGGTAATTGTCAAATTGTAGGCAAATTTCAGCACCTACAGTGGCAATCATATTATTATTAGGAATTAAATATTTCATAACGGAAATTGATCTTATCACATGTAACTATTTTAAATCCAAAAGGGGCAGTTATGAAAATAAGAAATAATAATGAATCCATGGGCACGCGCATATAATCAGTCGTACGCTGTTCTATTGTACCGTACGGTAATGATGCGAGAAAAATGTTAAAGTTTAACCTTTTTTATTGTTTATAAAAAAATAACAAATTTTGATTATCAAAAGTCACCTACTTATGAAAGAAAGCACCACCAAGCAAGTAACGGAATTGTTTTCATAAATTTTTTTCACTTCGAAAATGGTTTTTAACGCACATACGGTAATGACTTTTTTGTTGTCAAGATGCACTTTTTAGTTTTAATATCGGATTCACAGAAAAGAGAGTTAATATTTTAGGCTCAATTTTATAAAAACTTGTATTAAACAATACGCCTAATATTTTTGTATTTATTACTCAACTGAAAAAATTGAGGGACAGACATCAAGGCTTTTGAAATATTACTTATTTGAATTAAAAAAATGTGCATACATTAAATTTATGTTCATGTGAAGTTTACAAACTTGATACGTTAAGCGTTTTTCAGGTTACTGTCTAAAAAAACGGAGAAAATCAGTTTATCCTTGTGCAAAGTGAGGTTGGGACGCCGTACGGTAATGACGTTTCGAGTGTTCTTATATTAAATTAAAGTAAATAGGAACAGAAGTGAAAAAAAGGAACTGCCCATTCTGTAGAGGATGATAATAAGTGTTTATTAAAATTAAAAAAAAAAGCGGCACGAGCTTCAAAGTTAATGTTATATTATTGGGACTTCAAGTTTGCCTTCAAATTGACAATTACCCATCAGCGAGTTCACAGCGGCATACTTTCATCACTTGTACACTTTTCCTTTTCCGAGACCACGTTTATTATTCTCAAAACAAATTTATTTTGTATTCAAATTACAGTGATGCTGTTGCATTCGCCATTGATTCGGACTTGTTAATAAACAAGAATAAACAGAAAATCACAAATTGCATTTTTTATTCTAATTTAAAATTTCCGCCAAGACTTCCGGGGTCTAGAAAATTTTAAAAGTGCATTTTCAAAATCTCAAAACCGAATTATCGTATGTTGTTGGTATGTTTTGAGTGCTTCACAGATTTCGCCGCTGTTCTGCACCCCACTTCAACAGCCTTAATTCGAAAATTTTATTTATCTGTATGGAACCTGATACATTATGGTTTTTGAGATCGCCGAATCCGAATATGATATTAAAATTGTAAAATTCATAATGACGTAACCAATATGGTAGATATAAATGCGAAATGGTAATTCATTTTCATGAAACTCGATTATATAGGTATTTTCGGGGTCGCTAATACTCAATTTGATGTCAAAATTGCTTTAGTTTTTGATTTGGATTAAAAAGTTTCTGTTTGCGTTGCCAGTAATTTTTTCTATCAATATATAGTCGACTAATAAGTGGGAATAACTGCAACGCAGTCTTGCTTGTTCTACGCTCTTTATAAAATCGCGAATCCCCACGCCGTCGCTACCTTTGAGAGTTTCGACGGTAAGTATTATGTCCTTCGCTGGAGAGAAAGATTCTTGGCCAGTTGTGTTGTTATCTGACATTCTGACACAAGCACGAGGTGCAGGTAACCGCCCTCTCGTTAGATGCTGTCTCAGCAGTTCCTCTCCGTAGAACGAGTCATCGCCTCGTCCGTTCTCATGGTGTCGCGTGGAGCTCACTGTCTCGTCATCCTTTGCTAACGCATTTGTTGCTCGATCTAACGCTGTTATCTCATTTCTCCGCATAGGTTTTCTTGATTAAGAATTCGTAGATTATTTGTAATGATCCCTTGTTCTGTTTCCAAATGCTATAATTTTTGCAGAACTTATTGCAATGTATCTATTCCCTTATTATTGAGGTTTTCTCTGGAATCTTGTGGAGATGGATTTGGGGAATTTGATTGGTGAAGCCATAGCAGTTAGGAAATAATTATTGAGCAAAAAGATAAGCTCGTCTGAGTCATTTTCGTCAGTTTCGTCAGTTTTTGGCGCGATTTGCTGCTGTTTTTCCCTATACTTGAGAAATGCCAGTTTAACAATTACCATATCCCAAAAACGACGGTTAATGAAACTTATTCTGTGAGAGCAGTTTTTACAGGAATAATATCTTACATTTAAGTTGCTTACCAAAAGAACTTACTAACCATTTATCGAATTGATATCCTGGTAGGATCGCCAGAAAATGTAATGGGTCTAAATAAAAAGTTCCATTTTGTATAAACAATGTTAATTCGCCGTAACGAATTGTGGCACTTTATTAATTACGCATGATATGGTGATATACATATGTCAAGTGGATGAACGGAACTATCGTGCGGCGCCTATGCACTGCCTTCCATAATCCTCGTTAACATGAATAGTGGAGGGGATAACAAAATAATAATATAATAAATAATATAACAAAATAATGCCTGAAGCGTTGAGCGCAGATGGTAGGGAAAATTAAAAATATCACTAATATAAAATCTTGCACTATAATCACTATGTATTCCTCCTGCATGCAACTCAGGTGATGACAGCTGCTCTAAAAATTTTTATTTCTTTTATGTGCTAGAAGGCAAAGAAAATGTAAAGTATGGCAAAAAGCCATCCCAAGACAAAATTTTTATTATGAAAACCGGACACGCCGCGTGCAAGAGATATTTTTCTTTAACAATATACTTTGTGGAAGCAAAAACGTTTTGCAGTGGATGCGAGTCACTATTCTGAGAGTGTTAAGTATAATTATAAAATATTTACATTTACAATAATTTAGAGTGGTTCAATTTTAGGCTAATAATATTATTATTGTTTATATAATAATTGGCAATTATAATTTCCTTTTTTTTTTGTTTGAACTGTATGTGAGATATAAAATATAAGTGGTACCGCGCGGCAGTGCCAATCGCGCCAGTTTATTTTTTTTTTCCTTGAAAAGTATACAAATTAATTATTATATATGTCACGTCCAGCGACTAGGAACAAACATATAACTTTATTACTTTATGTAAAGGTTAAGTTTAACCGCTGCGCCTAAAATCTTACCAAATTATGTGAACCAGGAAATACACTCTAAATCAAATGTCCAGACGAAAAACAAGTATTGACACATCATATGATCTTTCAAATTGTACGATTCGAGTGGACACGACGAGGCTACTGTAAAAGATTTATTAGATTAGTCGTATGACTCCAGCCGAAAATATTGACATAAATCAGGATCTAGCCTGACAGCATCCAATAAATTTAAGAATCTATGTGAAGCACCTGAAGGCTCCGGAAGATTAAACTGAATGTAAATTAAGCTATTTGTACGCCACGCGCCGAAATACTAATATGTGACATTGAACAGGTCATGACTTGCTACACATCTCCTAGCTCCTATGGACCAGTAGAAGGTTAATTAGACCGATTCTATTCCATGCGCCGAACTTCCGAATAGAAAGGAGTTAGAATCAAGGATTTTCACGATGATTAACGAGTTTGGGGATTATATAACCTGGGCCTCATCGAGGGACCCACCAGTTTCCAGTTTCAGTTCAGCAGTTCAGTTCTATTAGTCGCGCCGCTTCAGTTATGCCACCGGATAAATCATCGTTCGGCCCCACCCAGTAACGAGTGGTGATCCCCAGTGTCTTCATTTCAACGTCTCAACCTAGGCCATCTCAACAAGAGTCAAGTTCGTCCCACATAGCAAGATCACAGGTATTGGACTGTCAATAAAACCATCACCAATCCCCTAGGCCAAACTCAGTAAAGGTTGCAAGTTCACAAGTATTAATAAATCCTCTATTCATTATAATAATTTCTTCCTTCAATTGAATTATTTTCTCCTTATCCCTTAGCTAAGATCCTTCCGATCTTAAATAAAAGGAGGAATTAAAATAAGAGAGAATTTGTGTTACGTGGGACGTAACATACACACAAATTATCGGAGGATTGATTGATTAAAATATGAGTTAAATATAAACAAATAAATGAAGAAGTTCTTAATTATGCATTTTATCTTAAACTGAAATGGTATCTTTATTTTCAAAAATTCTTCAGTAGAAATATAAAAATGTATATAGAAAATATGTATTTTAATAACAAATATCAAACATTTTATCTTAAAAAAAAACTAAAACCAAACTAAAACGTATTTTAATTTAAAAAATCAGCATCTACGCAAATTCAAGCGACACAAATAACATTTTTCTTTCAGAATCTTATTTCTTTACATGATATATCGTTTAGAATGAGACAGTTCGCTGAAGAAAGCAAAATCAAAGCTAAAAAGCGAAATGTATAAACAGTGTAAGTATGTTGTCATTTCAGTTGACGAATGTTATTTAGTGTAATCATTTTAAAATTAATACAAGTAGATGGTGAAAGAAACTGACATACTTCAGACCAAAAGTAGATTTTGATGTTGTAAATCCTTTATTTCTGCCAACGTTTCGAAAACTTTGTCGTTTTCCTCTTCAGGACGTAGAATTAAATTTCAAAGTTCATCAAATTAATCCGTCAATTATTATAAAAAATCATCTTCCTCCTCACATCTCTTTTGGAGCTTCATTTTCTGTAGGAAATTTTGTTTAAATTTAAAAAAAAAATTTATTTTGTTCACATAAAAAACTACATTTATACTGTTAAAAACATTTTAATAATGTAAATTGACTTAGTTTAAAGAGTCAAAGGACTCCCCAACTTTTTTGCTCCATTCTTGCAAGGAGATTTGAATTGAAATTCTCCTTGCAAAAATTACAGGAAGTTAAATTTGAAGTTATAGAAACTGAAACGCAAATCAAAACACTCAAAGTGAAATACTTTGGATTCTAAACTTTTAAAATTGAATCTTTGAAAAATGTAAATTCAAACGCTCAATAATTTTCGCGTATGAAATGAAAGCTTTCAAAACTTTCCAATTGAATATTTTTTAATTAAGAGCAGTTAAACTGCAAAATTTGGAATTTTAGCTTTTACACACATTAATCGAAAAATTTATAACCTTTCAAAATTATATCTTTTCAAGCAATTTTGAGCTAGGTCTGTTATGACTAGTTATTTTTTTAGATCATATTCTTTAAAATGAATAATTTTTCAAATCAATTTCGGGCAATAAGCATCAATAAACATTTTTAAACAAACAAAAATTGTCTATACGAATAAAAATTATTTTAAAAATTGCTAAACATTCTGTAGAAAAAAAATATTACTTTTAAATTCCTTTAATTGTGTCATTAATTCCAGAAAGTAATAATTTTTCACGCTTTACAGAGGTAAAAAATTGTTTAAACAAATCAAAATTGTTAAATAATTAACAAACATCCTTCAAAAATGTATTGATTTTAACATTCTTTAATTGTGTCATTATTTTCAGAAAATAATAACTTTTTATGATTTTAGGGAGAAAAAATTGTTTGAACAAATGAAAATTGTTTAAATAATTACCAAATAAGTTAAACAAGAACTACTACTCTTGACATTCATCAACTTTGTACGATTTATTCCGAAAGATAATAACTTTTCACGATTTACAGGGGAAACAAAATTGTTTAAACAAATACTAATTGTTTAAACAATTCACAATTATTTAAAATATACTTTAAAACTCGGCACTTATCGATTAAAAATAATTCATGTTGAAAATTTTGTTCAAAATACCGTCTTTAGCATGAATTTGATAGAAAACTGCTATTTTGCATTTTTTGGGTCATTTTCCGGGTACAATTAAAGGGGTTCAGGTGTGTCAAAATTAAAAGCTATTGGGTCGAAATTATTCCTTAAATACTCCTCAAGAGGTGGCAATACTTTGATTGACAAAAAGTGTATAACAAGTACTTCCTTTTTACATTTTTTTGAAAATCGAGCTCTTCCCATTTAAAACCCCATGTTAATTTCAAAAGCCCGGGGGCACGGGTTAACATTGAAAAAAAAAAATTACGGAATTTCTTTTTCCCGAAAACCAACCAAATGGGGGGGGGGGGGGGTTTATCACCAAAAATCGAAAGTCGAATATTTGGACCACCCTAATGCGACATATTTAAAGAATAATGCAATTATTTCTTCGTTAAAATATCTATACTATATTATAAATACTATACAGTGTTGGATAAGTTTTTTTTCAAGTCAAGATATCTTATATTACAATAAGCAGTAAGAATTGCACGGCAGACAACTTGATTTGCCAAAAATTTTAGGTGACTTTCTGCGACGGATTATAGATCGACTGAATTGAATCCTCATAGTTAACTGTTTTATGTTATCCCGTATCGACTTATCATTCTTTTAAAGTTTAAACATAAAAGCTTTTTTGTAATAGCGATTATGTACACATCCTCATTTAAAATTATCTCATTGCAATGTTCTAAATATCTGTCATCCTAGGTCGAAAAAGAACAACTTTTTGCTGCAAGACCTATAATTTCCTGTAGATTCTTGTAGAAAATTAAAACTACAATAAAATATAACAATGTACAAAAAATACAAAAAAGGTGAAAAATTCATCTCAACAATAGAAAAAAGTTGTACTTTCCTGTAATTCTGTTTGTAATTTATTGTATTTATTGGTAGATTCCTGTGAAAATAGTTTGCGTTTTCTGTAATTTGTTGTAAAAATTGTTCCACTAGGGTAGCATACATAACATAACATGTTGAATACAACCAAATAATTTCCAACTTTTCATACCTCAGGGTTTACTGTGATTAAACCGCTTTGATTTTGGTGAACGAGTCAAAAAATATTTAGTTTCAAAGTTGAACGTTTTTTTCGCAGATTACAAATTTTGAAATCTTGAGTTCAACTCTTTGCTAAATCTAGAAATGAGTTCATAAAAATGTGAAAAAATCATATAATCAAGAAAAAATCCTACTCTTTAAATCTAAATCAAGAGCACGATCAAATTTTATGTAATTGCGGAGTATTCATAGAAAATATTTACTCGTGCAATATTAATTTTTGGGAGCCAAAAGTCTGAGATTCCTCTTCAACCTTCATTCTTTATAAGCTTCAACTTCAAATTCAATTAGACATACAATGAAATATAAAGGCATTTAAAGTGGCCCCTCATAAAAAAATTAAGTTTAGCGACGAATCTCGGACTTTTGGCTTCCAAAAATTAATATTGTACGAGTAAATATTTTGTATGAATACTCAGCAATTACATACTATTTAATCGTGCTCTCGATTTAGATTTGAGGAGTAAGATTTATTCTTGATTTTTCGAAACTTTTACAAACACTTCTTGGTTTGGCGAAGAGTTGAACTCAAGATTTGAACTTGTTCATAAAAAAAATGTTTAACTTTGAAACTAAATTTTTTTTGACTTATTCATTAAAATAACTTCAAGGTACGCTGATTCGACGCGCTATGTTCTAGACTTTCAAATGATTCTACTTACAAGGTCTTCGATTCAGTTTCTGCACCGATATTCGTCTTTAAAGTGAGGTATGAATTTTCAAACGGTCAAAGGAAATGTACCCAAACTTTCTGTCGATAGTGTATAATGTCACAATATAATTATTAACAAATATGTAATTAGTTTTGAACTTTTTTGTAATTATATGTAGTAAAAAATACATTGCTTTTTTCCATGCTTTTTTCAAACTTATTTTTTGCAAGAAGATTTTATATAATTTTTCTAGACAAATTTGGAATTCAATAATGTGACGATTAAAACCTATTATATTTTCTGCAGCTAGAAAAAAATATTTTAACGATATTGTTTACTTACAATCACTCTAATATTTAAGAAGATAGAAACTTTCACTCTGTTCTGCATAAATGCGACTTTCATTACGAACAATAATAACTAAACGAATTTCTAACTAATTTTACCTACGTTTACCATGTAAGAACAGGTTGGAAAGACTTCAGCGCTATCTGCGCTCCACGATTCAACTGATCCTACTAGTGAACTAACTTTAACGGACATTTGTTGCAGGAGGCTGTTTCTAACAAATCAACCCTATAGGAAATCCATGTTTCCACAATTGTAATATATGTAATAAATTGTAATAAAATTCTAAAATTGTAAAATATAGAAATTACAAAACAAGGTTAGTATAAAGTTATAAAGACTTCAATGTAGGTATAATTATATTAGTATTTTGATTCTTTTATTATAATTCTGTAGAAAAATAACGAAAGAATGTTTTTTCGTAATTTTTGAAATTACTACTACCCCATCATTATTCTGCACTATTTACTTAATACACACTCAGATTTGTTGATATAAGTTTCTAGATTTAAAGACAGATTAAACAGGAAGTACATGTCTAAAACATTTAGTAAAGGGATCCCATCCTGTAAATTTTTGTTAAAAATATAAAGTTAGATGATTTAATAAAACATTGAGAACGTAGTAAAACTTCTTTATTACATTTTATTAGCGTTTATTTGGATCTCAATCTTTTCTCAAAATGCTTATGTTATTTTAGTTTATTTAAGTTACTCGTTGAAAAATTTATACACAAATATAACCATATCAACGGGTTATTATATGTACATGGGGGAGTGGAGGGGTAAAAAAGTGCCTAAATATAAGTAAATAT
>CAKNXH010064085.1:139808-199593 GCA_932178445.1 Andricus quercusramuli
ACAAGACCCTCTACGCGCTTACCCCCCATTGAACATTTAAACCATTTTAAATAATGAATTAATGTTCTGTATAGAAAAGTTTTCCCCGTACCCCCAGGACCATTAGCGAAAATGATTTTATCCTCAAATTTAATTATATTTGAAAAAATGTAACCTTGATCATCGTTTAATTGTTGCATTCATTTAATACTGATGTCACGTCCTGTGACGTATTATAACTATATTATTAATAATCGGTATATTTGGAAATATTGACTTTTGTGTACACCGCTAAAATACAATGACTTCTCGCCTACAAATCTTCGGACGTAGCTCATAAAAATCAGCCGAAAAACATTAAAGATGGTGGCACAATGACCAGCTCCTCGGTCTCAAGGAACAGCACCCCCAGGTACTACGCCTTCCGATCTAGACGCTTGGATATAAATTGATTTCGATTGTTACGTTCCCTCATCTTCAAGTGTTTGGGTCTAATCGCAATGCAATCCAACATATATAAACCCAGGATCAGAATTAGAACATTAGTCTATCTCCAAATTTCAAATCGGGCGGAAGCTCTGCTCAAAAGTACATCGGAAAGTTAGTCCATCTACAAACTTCAAATCGGACTGAAGCTCTACCCTAGAGCTCATTTTCAAGTGAAATATTAAAATACCAGATAGACTCCGGTTATTTGGAAACCATTTCCACGTAGTCGAAATACAATTTTAAAAATAAGAGTAAAATCAGTTAGTGATGTGCTTCAGAAATTCAATCAAATTGAAGTCGATTGTAATTTCAAATCCCTTTAAATAAAGTGAAACTAGAACCGCAAGATCCTTTTGGCAATTCCATTGTCAACCAGCATTACCCTCAAGTATCAACAGGGGAACTGAGCCTACCTGCGCACTAATAGACTCCTTTGGCGAATCCTCGTTGTCAACCATCGCAGCGGTGAATCACTAGAAGGACAATCAATGTCACCTGTACTAAACCAATGAACTAAAGTGAACATTTAGAATATATATTAGGTAAGGTTGAGTCTATGAGTTAATAACTCATGATATTTAAATTGCTTTAAAAACTCGTCATTAAGGTTTTCCTTTACTTCAAGGTGGAGATCTGGAGGAGGAGTTTCCGCTACCTGGGAGTCTCCAGTGCACTAAAGATTTAAAAACAATTGCAGCAAAGTAAAATTCAAAATAAATTCAGAAAACATAATCCTTTTCTTTTTAAAATTCGAATCAGCTGTCTCTCTTCAACTTTGTAATTTCCTCTATTTAATAAACTTAAATATTCTATATACAATTGTATTCCAATTTATTTGTAGAATATTGTGTGGTTATCTCAATCTTCGGAAGTTATTCTCATTCTGTTTCGAAGTCCTACATCTCGTTCGAAAGCGAGAAAACCTTTTTAATTATTTGTTTTAACCAGGTCTCCCTCAGAGATGCACTGGAGGTCATTTCATTATTTGACGGAATAAATAACGTCCCTTTTAGCCATTTTATCGAAGCATGCGAAGAAGCAAGATCAATTCTACCAGGTGTGGAAGTGGAAGCAAACCTAGTTAAACTTCTTAGAAGTAAACTTGCGAGGGAGGCCCGAAAATGCATATATGAGTAAACTTACAATACGATGATGAACTAATAAATAAACTAAAAACAGTATACCCTGGCGGACCGGCCGAACGCAATAATTACGCTACAGCGTAACGGTAAAGTAATGGTAAAGTAATGGTAAAGTAATATGGCATTATAATTAATAAAGGAAACAAAATTAATATGTAAATTGTTTCAATTATAATAAAACGTTAAAATTTACATTAAATGGTCATGCCGTAATTGCAACAAGTTGCTTTCTCAGCGTTAAAAAATAAAAAAACAAAGTGGCTGTCATTCAAGTCGGGTCCCTGCAGACTGGCAACCCACTTAAAGCCACGTTAGCGGGTTGCCAATATGCACGGGCCCGACTGCATGACGGTCACTATGTTTTTATATTTTTTAATGCTGCAAAAGCAACTTGTTGCAATTACGGAATGACCGTTGAACGTAAATTTCAATGTTTTATTATAATTGCAACAGTTTACATTTTAATTTTGTTTCCTTTATTAATTATAATGCCATATTACTTTACCATTACTTTACCATTACTTTACCGTTACGCTGTAGCGTAATGTTTGCGTTCGGCCGGTCCGCCAGGGTATACACCGATAAAAACGGTTCATCAACTTCAGGGAGAATAGGGTCATCTACTAATTTTTTTTTATATTTGCATATTAAAGTATATGCTCTAAAATCACTAACAATACCAGCATAGTGTAAAAAAAACTTTTTTTCGAATTTATATTTGAAAAAGAAAAATTTGTACACATTTAAAATTTCTATTTCTTTCGCGCTCATTCCGCCATCTTGATGTGACGTAGCTAGCGGCCAAACGCTTGTAAATAAGCCGGGCGATTCACGTTTTTTTTTCATAAAAATGCAAAAAAATCAGCGCTGCCATTGGTGTTTTGTACCTCAATGCAAGAACACGTCTGTCAAAAATATAGGAAAATTATTTATATCTATACCCAAAGGTGATGAATGAAAAAAATGGTACAAAATTGTCGGGCGTGACATGTGCCCTACCACATTCTTACCCTGGCGGACCGAACGAATGGAGCGGATACGCTACAGCGTATCCTTATAGTATCCACATCGTATCCTCTCCGTATCATGCAAGAAAAACTCATTAAAAGAGAAAGATTAACATTTCACTTGTTGAAATTCGGATTCTACGTGAAATTTTGAGTTAAAAGGTCACAGAGTAATCGCAATAGTTTTTCTTGCAACATTAAAAACTTTTAATAAATATAATACTTATCGATGACGTGCGCTGAAGGCGACTTCAAACGCATCGTCATTCAGTAGCAGTTCATAGGCTTTATCCGTCGACGGTGCGTGTGAAGTCGCCTTCAGCCCACGTTATCGATAAGTATTCTATTTTTTTAAAGTTTTTAATGTTGCATGAAAAACTATTGCGATTACTCCGTGACCTTTACACGCAAAATTTCACGTAGAATCCGAATTTTAACAAGTGAAATGTTCATCTTCCTTTTTTAATGAGTTTTTCTTGCATGATACGGAGAGGATACGATGTGGATACTATAAGGATACGCTGTAGTGTATCCGCTCCGTTCGTTCGGTCCGCCAGGGTAACGACAACAATATATTGTTGCGAAGATCATTCCAACGCTATAAGTAAATATTTTTATGTTGAATAGAGAAATATATTTAAAATATGCTTTTTTGATAACATAAAGTTCGTAGTTGACTGATGTTCAACGGTTTATATACATGGGGTGCCGGGATGTATGTTAGCTATAACCTCGCGAAATCAAATCGTTTATTCACGCAACAAGTATTATTAAATAAAATATTTATGAAAGTAATTATAAATCTTATAAATTATGAATTTTATAACAATTTTATAGAAGTATTTGTGAAAGTATTTATGAAAGCAATTATAAACAAAAGTGAGGTTAGGTTTTCTGAATTGAATATATTGCATATATGTTAGGATTCCCCTGAAGCAATTATCATTCTCAATATATAAAAAATTGAATGAATAAAAATAAATGTTTCAAAATGTTATCGTCATTTATGCCGTTTACTTACTTTTTCGCTTTCACTTCCTCGAGTGACAAAAACATTGAAACATGAGCACATCGCGAAGAAATTGCTAATCATAAGTTTACTCACTTTTGGCAAATTATCCGAACTGGCTTTAACGTATCCAGGCATATTGATACTTTATAAAAATAAACCATTTTTGCCAAAAAACGCTGCTAACTAATTATTTTGATTGTTTTTATCAAACTGGCCATGTATTTTCATCGGGTTTGACGGCGCGTGACGTCACACCACGTGTTTCGAGCCGTGAGGGCGCTACATGTTATCTTTTATAAATCGACATTTACGGTGGCTATTTTATCACTTTTTAATAAATTATTATAAATTACTAAATAATAGAAATTGAGTTTCAATTTCACATTTTAATTCGTTGGGAGCAAAAGTTTATTACAAACTCAACTATAAGGCAAACAAAATTTTTGTGGATGACCCTATTAGGTAACATTTATCAATGGGAAAAGAAAAAATTACTTCCTTATGCAACTAGAGTAAAAGAAATCTCGGATAAAATCATTGACACGTATAGAGCTAAGAAGAAAAATATTTCGACAGTAGAAGTGAATAAAAGAAAAATCAATTTGATGGAAGAATTAGAAAAAGATGCCGTCGATTGTTTTATTAGAGGTTTAAGAACAGAACTTCAAATTAGAATAGAAAAATCACTATCATTTTCAGAAACAATTAACAGCGCGTTAAAAATAGAAAGATCAAATTGCCGCAACAAAAGAACTCAGAAAAAAATCAAACTACCTTCAAATAGATGAAATAACAGAAAAAAAATTCAAACTAATAAAGTTAATATTACTCTACAATTATGCAATTCTAACCAACACCAAAATCGCCAATAATGGAATAGAAATGACTCTCGAAACGACCCTAACCATCAAAATAATTCCCAGTCTAATCCTGATTTCACACAACAAGATAAAATAATATGCTACTATTGCAAAGGACCGGGTCATATAATATATAATTAATGATTGCCGTAAGAGACAATATAATAATCAGTATCAGGAACAAGAACAACCTTGATAATAAATCCTCCATAACAATTATATCCGGAAAACTTCAATGTCCTTCCCAGACCGGTTGCTCAGAGGAAGGCTTAAATCAAGAATCAAATGCATCCAATTCTAATTTCGAAAATATAATGAAAAAAAACAGCAAAAATTAACTTTAGCGTTACTAATACCATTCCTCAAATAACATCATTTTTTAATTTCCAACAGTTTTTAATATAATCCCCAATGAAGTTCCAGTAGATCACGATGGCGTTATAGGAACAGAATTTTTTCAACACAATAACGTAAAAATAAACTACGAACAGAAACAATGAGAAATGAATGAAAAATATTATCCGTTTGATACTAAAGAATTAATCACCATCCCAGCAAGAACAATTTTTGATTTCTATGTTCATGTTAAAAATAATTATAAAGAAACCGGTTTTATTCCTGAAGTTTTACAAAATATGGAATATTTTTGGAAAAGTAATAGTAACAAATCATAGTTGAATAGTTGAAATACATTTAACCATTTTGATACTCAATATAATGAAGAAGATCACTTTCATCCAATTTTGAACATTAACGAAGAAAATAAACTCGAAAATATAAAGAAATTTTTACGCTTAAAACATTTGACTCAAGAAGAATATACTCATGTTGAAAAACTTATTATTAATAATGAAGACATTTTCCAAATCCCAGATGAACTTCTTTGAGCAACTAACGTACTAAGACACAACATCCCTACAGGAGACAGTCAAGCCATAATTACGCGAAAATACAGACTTCTCCAAGTTCAAAGAGAACAAACAACTAGACAGGTCAATGAACTAATAAAAAATAAAATAGTAAAGCCATATCAATGTCCTTACAATTTACCTGTTTTTCTCGTACCTGAAAAACCGGATTACCACGGAAATATAAAATGGCGAATGGTTTTAGATTACCATAAATTAAATGAACAAACTATAGGAGATTGTTATCCTCTCCCTAGTATCACGGATATCTTAGATCAGTTAGGAGAAGCACTATATTTCTCGGTTTTCGACCTGGCCAGTGGTTTTTATCACAGAAAAATGAGTCCGGAAGACTCGCACAGAATTGGCTTCTCAACGCCCTACGGACACTATGAGTTCGATCGCATGTCTTTTGGCTTAAAAAATGCACCTGCAACCTTTTAACGTTTAATGGATTTCTTTTCAACCGGCCTTTAGGGAATCGAATTACTTCTATATTTGGATGACATAGTCCTGTATGCAAACACCTTAGAAGAGCAGGAAGAAAAGTTCACAAAATTAGCAAATAGATTAAGAGAAGCAAATTTAAAACTGCAACCAGATAAACATAAATTTTTACATCTAGAAGTAGTTTCTTTCAGACGTGTCATGGATAAAGAAGTTAATCCAGATCCAAAAAAATTAGAAGCAGTAAGAAATTTTCCCATTCTGAAAAAAACCTAAAAACATAAAAGAATTTATAGGATTTGCAGGATATTATAAAAACTTAATTGAGGCCTTTTCGAACATTGCAGCTCCACCCAATATATTATTTAAAAAACGATGTAGAATATATGTGGACAGAAAGTCAACAAAAAACATTTGATACAATAAAAAATAAATTGTGCGAAGAACCTTTATTATTATTATTTTTTTTAATCTTGTTCTCTGGTGAACCCGGTTTTTAATCATAGCTACGGACTAAGTCAAGTGACTGATGAGATGAGGATGTTACAAGTTAGTATGATATGATGTCTGTAATCTTCTGCGATGATGTTGTAGGTACAAAATTAAGAGCATAGTGTAGTTTGGAGTTCGTATTTTACCGCTGTTGTCCATACACAGCGGCCACAATCGTTGGAGGTGACAACAGTCGCCTCTGGATGTTTTCTTAGAGCTACCATCTGCCACTCGACAGGTTTTCAGTCACTTGCTTCCTGATAGTGTAGAAAATTTCTCACAATGCGACAGGTGTTCAATAAACCTGCCCAGCGGACATGTTCTGTAAATGTTACATAACAAAAAGGGAACATTTATCCATAACATTGTTACAATCGTGTGCCAGAACAATTACAGCACATAAAGGTCACACTGTTCTGTAACGCTGTTACTGTAAAGATACGTAACAGTTCTGGAATTCTGTTATGTAACTAATATAGAACAGAGTGATAGAACTCTTATGTCACTAGAACGTCACAGGTGTTCCAAGAACGGAACATGAAGGTCACATTGTTCTGAAACGTTGTTGCTGTAAGGATATGTAACAGTTCTAGAATTCTGTGATGTAACTAATATAGAACAGGGTGATGGAACTGCTATGTCACTAGAATATCACACGTGTTCCATGAACGGAACATAAAGGTCACGTTGTTCTGTAACGTTGTCACTGTGAAGATGTGTAACAGTTTTAGAATTCTGTGATTTAACTAATATAGAACAGAGTGATAGAACTGTTATGTCTCTAGAATCTCACACGTGTTCCAGGAACGGAATATAAAGGACACACTATTCTGTAACGCTGTTATTGTAAGGATATTTAACAGTTATTAAATTCGGTAATGTAACTAATATAGAACAGAATGATGGAACTGTTACGTCACTAGAATGTCACATGTGTTACAGATATGGAACATAAAGGGCATACTGTTCTGTAACGATCTTAGATCAGAGTTGTGCCGGCGGTCGGGCGTAGTCAGTTACTTGAACTGGATAAGAATATGCCGATAATAGGGGACAATGTCTAAAATAAAAAAATAATTCATATATTCCTGATATTACCCTGGCTTTTTCAGCGAAAAAGCATGGCCGAGATTTTGTCATGAACGTTCAACCGGTTCGATAGCGCAATTAGCTAAGGCATCGGCTAGGTACATTCGAGTTATGTAGTTTAGGTAGGGTTCGAATCCCCAGGGAGTGCGATTTTTCAACGGGTTTAAGCGTGTGATCATATGTATGGGGACCGCGACTGACACTTGCGGCCGCTAGGGTCGCTAGTGCGCCTGGCGATACACAAGACGACGGTTCCAACGGTGGTAACGTCTGCTATTCGAATTATATCAGTCCTTCATAACGCAGCTTTGAGGTGATTGCTTCAAGCACTATTTTCGAAATGCCAGGTCTGCATGTGGCATTTTGGTTTACAAATAAAGGAGCAAATCGCTTTCCAAATAACAAAAAACTAAGGAAACCGTAGTTAATGCGTTGTTCTTGTGTACAAGGTACATCACCACTCACGGTGCTGCCCTCTCAGCTGAGCTTGACAAATCGGCGTCCCCATAGATGACCGTGCGTGAAATTGTGTTATTTAAAATATAAACTAAGTGCAGCAATAATACAAAAAACATTTTTTTGTTACATATCCTTGTAACACTGTTACGGCATTATTACAGAACAATGCTCCTCTGTAACCCTGTTCCTAAATTATTCTAAAAATTCTTTTTGAAATATAACGCTGTTCCAGAATTGTTACAGAACTATTACAAAATAAATTTACATCGTAACACTGTTACATCAGTGATACGGCACTATTGCAGAACAATGTTACTCTGTAACCCTGTTCTTAAATTGTTCTAAAAATACTTTTTCACATATAACGCTGTTCCAAAATTGTTACAGAACGATTACAGAACAAATTTACATCGTAACACTGTTACATATGTGTTACGGCAATATTACAGAACATAGTTATTTTGTAACACTGTTCCTAAATTTTTCTAAATATATTTTTTTACATATAGCGCTGTCAATGAATTTTTACAGATTTCTGACAGAACTTGGTTCTGTAACAGCGTTATAGACCTGCTACATCCATTTGGGGACAACATTACTCGGACCATGGTTTAAGTATGTCCTTAACCTGTTACGGAACCTGTTATTGTCCGTTCTAGAACTGTTACATCACAGTTATACAACAGTGTGCGCTGGGTGCCTTCTGAGCTGCTGCCAATACCCTACTGACTCCTAAATGTTCAAGACGTTCAGTGCATCTTGCGTGCACATTGCCTGTTGCCGAAATCACAATAGGATGAATAGATGCATGTTTCACATTCCTCCATATTGTCTTCACTTCATGCCTTAGCTCGCTATACTTATGAATCTTGGTTGTACCTATAGGTTGCCTGCAAATTTCGGTTAAGTGGACAAGCAATGTCGATGATGTAGACTTCCACCTTTTTTTTCTCGCATCACGATGTCGGGTCGATTGGCTCGGATGTAATGATCAGTCTGGATAGGAACATCCCAATATAAGATGTAATCTTCGTTTTCTAAAACGGGCATTGGAATGTATCTATAGAAAGGCAAACATTCTGTTAAGAGTCCTAGACTTAAGGCAAGTTGTTGATGTATAATGCCCGCCACATCATTATGCCTGTGCGTATATTTTCTTTGAGCTATTACGCGACAACCATCAATAATGTGGTCGATGGATTCGTTGGTATCTCCACATAATCGGCACCGGTCAACCACGTCTTGATGTAACTCGTGTTTGCGATAATTCCTGGTGCTGACAACCCGGTCCTGAATCGCAATGACGAATCCTTACGTTTCTGGATACAGGACGCCCTTTCTTAGCCAAATATTGGATGCCTCACTATCCACTTCGTACTGATCTTACGTTTTGGGGTGTTCGCCGTGAATGGCTTTCTGTCTCAAATGCGTTTCTAATTCCTCTATGGTTTCTGCCCTGATATTCAAGGCCTCTTATGAGGACAAATTCAAGAGCGTGTAGTCAAGATCCGCTTTACAGATCATGTTGTAAAGCGTAACATCTCGCTTGCTGTTAAAATAGTCTCGCAACTTTATAACTTGTGACTCACACAGTTTCCTGACATCTGCAATGCCCCTACCCCCTCTATGTCGTGGTAGAACTAACATTTCAGTCGCCGAATTACTGTGGTGCATTTGGTGTTTCGTCATTTCTACGCGGATGATTTTGTTTAATCGTTCGAGGTCGGTGTTCGACCATTTGATGAGCCCAAATGAGTACGTGAGGACAGAGATGGCATAGGTGTTGATTGCTCTGATCTTGTTTGCCGAGTTAAGAGAACTCTTCAGAACCAATCTGAGTCTTATAGTGAAGGCAGTCATTAGGCTTTTCTTAACTATCGTATGCTGAATACCCTTGGATTCGAGAATACCTAGGTATTTATATGACTTGCCCTCAGCCATTGACTCGATTTCATTCTCGAAATCGTTCTCTTCTTCTGTGGTCCCTAATTTTCCTCTTGTTAAATGCACTGTTCTGAATTTTTTCTAGTCCAAACCCCATGTGAATATCATTGGAAAGCTGCTGTGTGACATCGATCACTTGCTCCAGTTTCTTGTTCAAACTAGCGTATAGCTTCAGGCCATACATGTATAGAAGATGGGTCACTTGATGACCATCCTCGTTATCATGTACTGGAAACCCATGAGAAATGCTCGTTAGGGTTTTGCTCAGTGGGTTCAACGCTGAACAGAACCATAATGCACTGAAGGAGTCTCCTTGGAATATACACGTCGTAATGCGTATTGATCTAGTTTTCCTTGGTTGTCCATGATCAAAATACTTGATTCTTGTACCCCAAAGCATCATCGCACGACTTAGGAAGTCAATGATGCGTGGGTAAATTTTGAATACTTTTAAGACTTTAAGCAAATAATTATGTTGTACGGAAGAAAACGCTTGCTTGTAGTCAATGTATGCCGTGTGCAAGTTTCTTGGATGTTTACGAGCTTGCGTCATGGCAACAGCGTCTATGGTGACTAGATCTTTACTGCCTTGCGAGTTTTAACAACATCCTTTTTGTTCTTCTGCAAGGATATCATTGTCGTCGCAGTGAGAATATACCTTATCTGCTATGATAGCTGTAAGAAATTTATATATTGTTGGAAGACTGGCTATCGGTCCAAATTCAGATGGATTTTGAGCGCCTGGTATTTTAGGCAACATATACGTTGCGTTCAAATGCATATGTGAAACCCTGCTATTAAGGTGTTCTATTAGTGCATACAGATCATTTGTGATGTTTATCTTGGGCAGTGAATGCCTTTGTGTTGTTTCTACATTTCTGAACTCTAGTAGAGCATGACCAAAATTCCTTTCAAGGTGCTGTAGATTTTCTGGGACTTCGCTGTTCATATCATCGTTTAGGATATCCGGATGTGGTTCTAGACCATCCGGTGCTTGATGTTCATTATCCCTAGCACCTATGCCTTCAGTTGCAATCAAGTCTCCGTTGTCCACATCTTCCAATGGAAGTTCATCAATAGGAAGCTGTTGTTCCACTTTCATTTCGATGGCAGCTATTTCAACAGCTGAAAGCAATCTGTTTACAGATATTGAGCGTTTATGATCTGCTAGATTCTGCACATTTATTCTTGTGGCTAGTCCTGAGTATTTAAGTAAGAAGAGACGATGATCTCTCCTTACACTTTGCCCACTTTTCTTTGCCAAAAAATAAAAGCGCACCACAACTCTGTTCATATGGTATGTCCATTTCAATCGCCTTCTTGGTTGTTTAACCTCTGCCTCTGGCACTGATTCTATTAGGCCATCTACCTCCGGAGGACGTGTTGGTGCTGGATCATCATCAGGTTGAGGAAGAACATCAATTGCCACTGATTGTTCGTGTGACGCGACTTGCTCTAACTGCTGTTCATTGCTGTTGTTTTTCCACCACAAATAAACCTGTTGTTTAATCTCCATTGCTCGATCTTCGGAGATGAGTAGATTAGTCCTGATGGCCTTCACCTTAGCGATAAGATCTCTTAGTGCGACTTTTTCTATCTGAGGATACTTTGCGGCAAATTTCGTTCTAAAATTTTGTCCTTTTTTGTGTGAGGTTTCAAACTTTGCACTTCATAACAGAGACGCACCAGTTCCTCATTCAACGTGGTATCCCACTCGATGTTCTCCCACGGTATTTCTGTTGAGGTGGTTGGCTGCAAATAGCTAACGCTAGCCAGCTTCTTGCTGGCCAGCTGTTTGATTAGTGAAATCTGCCTGACCATCTCGCAGTTCACCATCACCGCCATCCCGCATGCTGTGGTCCCCAGCGGTGACTTCAGGGGCGCCCCGATGATCCTCGGGTAGTGACCAGCGTTTCAAAATTTTTAAAAGACTTTCCATTATCATTTATGGGTTCTGGTGTTCCTCTTAGTCACTTTCCTTTTCGTTCTCTGCCTGTCTGGTATGAAAATCCCTGTCAGTAGTAATGTTACAGCCAACATAACCGTCAAATTCATGAGAGGAAAGCTCAAGCCCTACCGCACGATAACGCGAGAACACCTTCTGTAGGGTAAATATTATTATTAATTATTATTAATATTATAATGATAATTAATAATAATAATTATTATTAATAATTATTATTCAATTCTTTAATATTTGTTATTTAATATTGTTTAATTAGTAGTAGCCTAAGCGTGACCTCAAAGCCCTCTCCATAGGGCTCACAACCACAGGGCAGTAACAAAGGATGTGAGTAGCTGTCTCATTGTGCTTTCCGCACAGACGACAGAGGGGACTTTCTGCAAGCCCTATCTTATGTCTGTGATATCCGAGGTTCCGATGTCCTATAAACATTTCTGTTAGGACTTTGATTTCGTTCCTTCCGAGTTCGATTATTTCCCTTGCTCAGTTAGAGTTAAGCTTTGAGCCCAAGAGTGCTCAAACTGACACTGGTACAGTAAAATTTCTTCTTGCTGCCAGTTTGGCTAGCCTATCCGATATCTCATTGCCCTTGATACCGCTGTGTCCAGGGATCCATAGCAGAGTGGCTCGTATTTCCGTCGCTAGCATATTCAGTGCCTCAAAGCATTCCCATACCAATAGTGACGTGGTCGTTGTTCCATTCAAGGCCAATATAGCAGCCCTTAGTATGGAGTATGGCACTGGAGTATGGCCATAATCTCAGATTGTAGAACTGTGGCGTAGGACCACATCGCGATTGTGAAGCCCATTCCATTCCTTCTGCGATATACACCGGCTCCTGCATTCTCCTCGTTCCTGAAGCCATCTGTAAACCAGTTTTCTCCATCACTGGGCAGGTGTAGGTCGCCGTTAACCCATTCCTCCTTCGTGGATAGGCTAACTCAATACTTCTTGTCGAAGAGATAGCGAGTGACCATTTTGTCCCTGGGCATGTTCAGGGTCAGCCTCCTCGCGATGTCGACTGGGATCTTCACTGCTGTCGAGATCCTTCTGTCATTTACCAAATTTAGCCTCCAGGCCGCCCGGTATTGATGGTAAGATGGAGGGGCTCCAAACCTATCAGTGCCCCCAGTGCCATTGTGGATGTCTACTTCGAGGCTCCAGTGACGCTTCTCAAAATCAGTCCCCTGATCCTTGCCAGTCGAGACTTCACAGTGGATAGATCAACCCTGCTCCACCAGACCACCGTCGCGTAGGTTAGCCTGAGTCGCAAAATCGCTGTGTAGATCTACATAAGTATCTCCGATTTCAAGCCCCAGCTTTTCCCTATGGCTCTCCTATGGCTCTCCTATGGCTCTCCTAGAGAGCCATAGAGTCGCTACTAGCTTCTCTCACTTGTTTTCCAGGTGCTCGTTCCATAGCACCTTCTTTTCCAGAATGATTCCTAGATATTTAGCTCGTTCTTCAGTTGACCTTCTACTTGACAAGACCTTAATCGCGGATATATCTATCCACAAGTCTTTCCACTGTTTTTAGTAGTAAAGATGTTAGGCTGATGGGACGGAAATCCTCGGGTGAGGTATAACCGATCCTGCCCACTTTCGAAACAAAGACTACTCTCGTAACCTCCATGCCGTCGGGACATGTCCCAACGTCAGGCTAGCCCTAGGAAGTCTCACTAGCGGCCCTACGATGATCTCTCCAGCCCTCTGTAAGAGGACTGGATATATTCCATCTGGGCCAGGACACTTGTAAGGACTGAATGACTTCAGAGCCCACCTGACCCTGGCCGGGGTGACAATCTCGTTGGCTAGGCGTCGTTTCGGGCAGCTAGCCAACTAGTACAGAGAGTGATGTCAATGACTTCCTCCGTGACCGAGTTACGTATGTGTTCGTGCTGCCCCACAAAGTATGGTGAGAATGAGCATCGCATTCCAGCAGAAGAGGAATACCCCTTACCTTGCAATATTCCACCAGTGGACGTACCTTCACTGGTGGGTTGGTATCGCTGTCATAGGGAAAATAAGCCGATCTCAGAACTAGCCTTTCTATTCCTTTGAGATCCGTGGCTATCATCATCAGGTCTCCCGAACATAGCTCATCAGCGGGACAGCATTAACTCCCTTCGCCAGTATGCAGGCTCTTGGTTCTGTCGCCTTGGGGTCCCTGTAATAAAAAATACCGGGGGGGGCCCCCCCGGCCATCATCCACTCATGGTATCTCGAACTAACCATGGTTCTTGGATTACCGAGATATATATTTGCCTCGCAGCCATGCTCCTCTGCAAAACTTCAGAGACGCCTGTGCTGTGATGCAAGTTAATCTGAGTAATAACTGGACCACCAGCAGTCATTTAGGTCTGCTCCCGATCTTTCTGTGGCTCAACAAGCTCCTCCTGTCCCTGGCCGGCAACCCTAAAGTTTACCTGTCCAAAGTGATGGAAGGGCCTGTTCTTGAGGGTTGCAAGATCCCTCGTCTGGGACGCAGGAATCTGCGTGACTAGGAGATGTCTGGTGCCTCCTACTGTGTCCCCTTCCTTAGGCCTATCGTGCCTGAAGATTCGCCAGGATGCTGTCTTAAGTGAGGGGTTGAATTTCTCTAACCAACGGAGCACCTCAGATGGGTCTTCCAGTTTACCCGGGTACCACGCCGTAGCCCTCACCATCTTCTGGTGCAACTGAACCTCACCCACCTAAAAAGATGCACCTTCCTACGACTCTGTCTCGACCACTGCTTTGAGTAGCCAAGCTTTAGCCGCTAGGTCAGCTGCCACAAAAACGAAGACCCCTCCCCTGCAAGAGGTCACGAATCTTGGCCATTGATCTGGGGAGACTCTTCTGATTGCCCTCCAGGTAGCCTCCCTGAAGATCTCGTACTGCTCCGTAGTAAGCAACGAGTCCGGGTATTTGGTGTCGGTTACCACCATCGTCAGGGGGTTAGTCCTCTGAGCGGCTGTCAGTCCAGCTCCCGGCGACTCTCTATTCGTCGGCTGCTGGGCCGTCTTGTGCCTCTTCAAAGGCTTAGCCACCCCCGGTGGGGTATCCTCTGAGCCCCTACCTTCCTTCTGGGCCTCAGTATTGGATGTCGGCCTGTAGCTGCCGACGTTCCAGCTTCCGCAGCTGCTCTACTAGCCTGCTGCGCTTGCCTCTTCAGTCTCCTTTTCAAGGAACCGTTGATGCGTTTCTTCTTTTTGTGGGAGGGATTGCCCTCTCCCATTACCATAGCCTCATTCAGATGGACTGTTGATTTCTCAGCTCCCGAGGGAGCTGGGGGCACTGCCGTCGCCTCAATTTGGCTTGCCAGAGAGACAGATGGGCAGGAAAGGGTTATGTTAGACCCGTCAGGGCCCAACCCTCTCCATCCTCCGCCACCTCCCTTCCTCCTCCTTTTCCATTTTGGGTAATTTGCGTGTTTATTTTGATCCCACAAGAAGCTAGGGAAATAAAAAGTCTACCCCTGCAGAGCCCCGCATGCAGGGGTAACACTTATCACTCGGGGAGGCTGTCCGGTGTCTCCGAGAGGCCGTTGGGACACCTTCGTACCCCTAGGTTAGGGTGTCCCATAGAAACCGAAGTACGAAAAATATGTCAGACGTCCCCTTATTATTTTCCTTTTATTCTAGGAAGCATGTATACAAAATTTGAGCTCTATCCGTCAACTGCAAACCCTGCCGCAAGGGCCTTGAAACTTCTAAAACTACTAGAAGAGGGTATTAGTAAAACACGACCACACATATTTGCAAAATCAAGTTCCAAGGTCTATATTTTTCTTGAAAAACACATATGGAAAAACAATATTTGTATTTATAAAATCACATAAAATAGGTAAAAGTAACAAAAGTTTAAAAATTCCAGCTGCAAGGGACTTCTTGTCTAAAGTATTCATAGGCATCACTCTTCTTGACTATTGTGCCACGAACAGAAGATTTTGAAAGTTGTCCTCTGTTTTCACTTGACCTAAATATTTCTGAGTTAGATCAACAGCACAGTCGTTAGTCACATGAAAATCTCTGAAAAAGTCACGCGCTTTTACGAAGCTCTCACAGTTTAGCCATTGTTCACAGTCTGCACTAAGAAAATCAGTCTTTAAATCAAATCTTTGGAAGATTTTCATTGATTTCGGGGACACAAAATCATTCATGTTTAGCTGAATGAACCAAGCCTTCACGTATGCTCGAATAACGAACAGGCAGAAGTCGCCAATAAGCCTCTCTTCTGTAGCTGCAAGATTAAAGTGACCCTTGAAAAGAAGAATTTTCAGTGCGTATAGAGTCTGTGACATGAAGCGCGCATTTTGAATACGACCAGGTGGAGAGAAATTGATTCCGCGTGGAGGCGTACCTTCCAAGAAAATGCACACTAATTGAAGAAACTCCCGATAGTCATCACGAGGTTGGCTCTCCTGTAATGGAAGTTATAAAGTGCTTAAACTGATTCAATTATATTATCAAGCGGTAAGTAGAGCAGTTTTAGAAACTTCACCTACATTTAGCTTCCTCAAAGCAAAAGTGAGTACGGTTCCTCCCGATTGTTCCAAGAGATCCAACGACCTGCTGTCAGCGAAGTCTGCGTTGCAACAGCGTTACATACTTCAGAAGCACTCACAGACCACTGTATTCCCGTAATTGATGGATCAGAAACCTCAGTACTTGAATCCGCGAAAGTAACTTGAATCCTGCTATGACCTCAATTGTGTGACCTATCAGGTAGACAAGCTTCCTACTGCGCTTTGTTATCGTTGCACTCATATCACTCACATTCATTCACATATCGCGACCGAACAAAAGCACGCGTGTATAACAGAACCAAAAACGTAAAAAAAAGTTTCCTGTCACAAATTGCCTGCGGTCAACGGCTGAGCCACATGAGGAGCGCAAGCGACAAACGTCGTTGTATTTCCATTCGTTTGCATGGAGCGGGGGAGGTTTGGTAGGGTAGGTAGGGTGGGAATAAGTAAATGATGAGCTCAAAATAAAACCTATTGATACTCAAATCATTTCCGCGCTCCAAAGATATTAAAATGGCCGAAATGTAACGATAAATGCGAATTTCATCTAAAATCCAGTACTTTAGGCCGCTTGCGGCAGGGTTTGCAATCGTCCGATTTAACTGAAATTTAATATACGACGTTCCCATATCAAAAGGAAAAAACTGAGGGGGCGTTCCACCCCAAAATCGCCAAATTTCTGTAGACCCCTAAATAAGGGACACCCTACCCTAGGTGCCAAAGTGCTACGAGCAAGATCACTTCACACCCATGGCTTAGGGGGGTGGTCACATAAAGTTAGACACTCAATGTTCAAATCTGCGCTTGAAGACCACCATAACAAACGGAGGGCTGTTTCTTGGTCGCTATGCGAGCCGCAGGTGATTCTTGTCCCGATTTCAAAACTGTAAATCGGTTCGGGAGGGGCCTCGACCCAGGGATTCCAGGGATCCAGAAGCTTTAGCAATTGTATTTTCTGTAACTCATTTACGACCCTATTTATATGGAACAAATTCACTTCAGTAACAGATCGTAAGCCATTAGTATGGTTCAAAAATTGCAAAGATCTTTGTTCTCGCGTAACAAGGTGGAAGTTAAAATTAGCAGAGTACGCTTTTAATGTAATATATAAAGCTGGCAAAATTAATGCAAATGCCGATGCTCTATCCAGAAATCCGACAGATAATATCGAGAAAATTAATGACACTGAAGTATTAATTGCAAACCATATATGTGACGTGCGCCGAAGAAAGGGGGCTTAGTCTGGAAAGCGAGATTTTTCAGGACGAGCCGTCGAAGTTGACCCGATAGACGCGACTTTTAGAAGAGAGGGAAGACCAAGAAATCTTCCCACACCGCTTTCCAATACATTCTCACGCATATAGCGGCGCTGCTCACGAACGGGGTATGGATGAGACGCGGAGATGTAGTGGTGAGTGGTGGGAGGTGTTTCATGGGATCTCGAGCTCTCGAGCGAAAGCACGATTTCTCGGGTACCTATCAACTCAATTATTAGCAATAATAACGCTCGGAAATTTTTTTTGATGGTTTCATTAAAAAGAGCAACTCGAAAACTATCGAAAGGTGTAAAAACCTCGATTTCGATTTTTCCAGAGTAAGCCCCCTTTCTTCGGCGCACGTCACATATATTTGAGAATTCCTGAAGAATTATTAAATCAAGAACTATGAAATCCTAAAGAATTATTAAATCAAGAAATGCTAAATTATGAAGAATTATTGAATCAAAAAATATGAAATCAAGAAGAATGATTAAATAAAGAAATAAGAAATGATAAAGAATTATTAAATGAAAAAATACGATATCAAGAAGTGATATTATATCAAGAAATACGAAATCAAGAAGAAAATTATTGAATCAAGAAATAAGAAATACTAAAGAATTATTAAATCAAGATATAAGAAATGATGAAGAATTATTAAATCAATAAACACGAAATCAAGAAGAATTATATCAAATCAAGAAATAAAAAAATCCAGAAAAGTTATCAAATCAAGAAATGTGAAATCAAGAAGAAATATTAAATCAAGAAAAATTAAAGAGTGAAATTACTGATACTAAAATAAATATCACTGACGTTGAATCAACTCCAAGTGGAAGCACAAGTTCATATTTAAAAACATTAATTGTGAAAATAAAATTAATCCAATGATAGGAAAATAAAAAAATCCAAGTTTTGAGGGAAATAAGAAAAAATCAAGACAATCATCAATGAAGAAAAATTATGATCCTGCCTATGATCATATATTTAACTATTTTAATGATAGCATTCACCATCCAGATGTGAGAATGTTGAAGGAAATGAGTTCATTAATTACAAATCTTTTAATTAAATTAAATACCAATGAGCAAATAAATGAAATTAATAATACAAATAAACAAAAACAATCAAGATGGGATACTATGTAAACAAGAAGTAAACTAAGAAAACAGAATCCAGAAATACATTAAAATTATGAAGAAGAAAATAAAAACTTTGCAGAAAATTACCGTGAAGAAGAATCATAAGAAGAATTTAAAAATACAAATTTGTAAATGAAAAAGTGTGGTAGACCACGTAAGGCTATACTCGACTCAATAAAACAATCCTTGTGCTTGAAAACAAAAAGAGAGGAAACCTATGAAACGAAAAGCATAATTTCGAGTCAGAATATTTAGCAATTAAAAAGCGGGGTAGACCACGCAAGGTTATGCTCGAAAAACAAAAAGTAATTCCTACTCCTACAGTTAAAGAAAGAGGACGACCTAGAAAAGAAAACATAAATAATCCTGAAACAATGTAAGACTCAGATTCTAATCCCGAATATTTTGATTATTCAAAAGAAAGAGTTGAAACAAATTAAAAAAAAATCTGATAAAGAAGAAATGCAGGAATCCAGTGAAGATGAAGAAAAATTTATTATTCAAGCACCAGTGCATCAGAGCAAGAAGATGAAGAAGAAGATGAACAAGAAAATGAAGAAGAAGGATACGAAAAAGAAAACAATGAAGATGAAAAAAATAATGATGAAGAAAATGTTGAAGAAAATAATTATGACGAAGAAAAGTATGATTTTGAGTAAGACAATGAAAATTGTTCTAATGATAAATTTAATGACGAAAATGTTATTAATGGTAATCGAAATAATGATAACGATAATAAAATAAATGATACTGACGAAGAACACGGTACTGATAATAAAAAGGAAAACAAAATACTTCAAGACGATTTTGAAAATCCAAAGGCGATAGAATCAGTAGATAATCTTCCACCCCCGGAAGCACCCCCTATTAAAATCCGATTATCCGGCCCATTTAATCCAAACAAAAATACTGTAGAATGTCATGACAAAATTTCCCTAAGGGAAGATAATTAATATATGTATTTTACAATCACGGAAGGGAAACCTCATGGTTTTAGGTCCAGCATTCTCGAAAAACGACAGCAAGTGCCCAAATTCACTAAACTTCAAAAAGGTCTCGCGAAAGAAATTTAAAAAAGTAAGCAGTATCACATTGCACCATCTATTAAAGGAGAAATAAAAGATAATCTTACAGAAACTTTAAAAAGCATAAAACTATGCATACTCTCCTTACGTAATTTAGCAGAAAAATTAAAATTAAAGTCATTCAGTATAACCAAAGCACCCTATGTTAATAACATACCATGGGAGGAAATATTAAACACACTGCAAGTATCATTTTCTGAATCAAATATAAAAGTCATTATTTGCTTGGGAATAACACTATATCCCTACATATATCATCATTTTTGGGAAAACATGAAGTAAGATATTCAAAAATACATACATTTATGCTTACAATGCTCGATTATGTATTCACCTCGCGCTTTACGCTCGGTTTCTCTAGATTTTTGAACTGCGTGTTCGACTTCAATGAAAAGAAATGTTTATTCGCAAATATTATAAAATTATCAAAACCTCTACATATGAAGTGGTTGTTAAATTTGTTTTTATTTTAGACTGAAAAGGAACTTTATTTACTTAAGGTTCTATAGACCTTAACGAACACATTCTCATTCAGACACTCGCGCTTCGCGCTCGATATTCTGTCATCGTATGATAGAAACAAAAAAGTTTAAGCGCACTTACAGCGCGCGATTTGGTCGTCGCGCTTTGCGCTCCGAAATGCATTGATCGCGCACTTTGTGTTTCGTGTTATATGTTCTTCATATACAATTTACCAAATGTATATTTGATTTCAAATGAAGAATAATTATATAATTTAGGCGACAAATTTTATTAGTTAAAATGTTATTTTAGCTTGTGCCGTTTTTCAAAAAATTAGATTTTTTTAAACGTCAATGTTATTTTCAGGAATAAAACAAAAACTACGCATCCTCTCGAAACATTATTCATAACTGTCACGTACGATCTAATTAGAATTTATTTTCAAATCCTTAAGAAAAGGACCCGTAAATAAAAGCTGCCTAGTATCAACACGCGGGGGGGGGGGAGGCTTCCCCTAAACTGAAGGAAGGTCGAGAGACTCGACTTTCCTATTTTTATTTGTTTGTGGGTCTGTACGCCTGCTCTCGGACTGAGAGTTGTTTTCCCGGAAATTTAGAAATGAGGGTTTCACAGGGTTGCCTGAATTTGAAATGAGATTGAAGTTCCGATGTTTTATGACAAAAATGAAATTTATTCAAGGCACAAAGAAAACATTACAACAAGAGCAGAAGAAGAACAGTACAATATAATAGGGCACATTCTACAATAGGTAGGATGTGTCAACAGGTAGAGGAAAAAGACAAAAAACACAATAGTAAAAAAAAATGAAACGATACCTCTCACCAATTCGCCGTTTTAAAATTACCGCTCGCCAGGTCAAAAAAAATATTGGATGCAAAAGGAACCAAGGTGCCCCTTTTGAATTTTCCTGCCCTTGATGGAGCGGGCGAAAACCTTTAATTTCCGTGGGTTGATTAACCCACTCTAGTCTTTTATTAGGGTATTCGCGACACACACAAACACGCGCGAACACCTGTCACCTTCCGTGAATTCGCTCTTACGGGAATCAGAAATTATGTCTACTTCTCGCAAAAGTGAATTGAAGCCTTCCAAAAAAATTGCTCTTTTTCGTTTTGAGATTCGAAAAGGGGCGAATTTTTTCTAGACTAAACTCAAATTTTGTTTTTCAGTAGGTCGAATAGGACGCGAAAAGAAAATTGACCGCTCCCGTTACGGTCCTACCTCCCGTTGGATAGAGATTTTCAAAATTTTTCGTCCGGACCGCGAACCCAATTTCAATGATTAAAACCCATCGATTCCGGCGGCTCACTCCTGTTACATGGTCGAAAGTTGGAATTCCGGTGCCAAGGATAGGACGTGGTTGCGTCTTATGGACTAAGTTTTTACCGATTAAAATTTTACGTCCGAATCGTAAAAATCAAATTCTCGCGGTCAATCCATAAATCCCGGCGGTTCAATCCCGTTCTTGTACCGAAAATTTAATAAGAATAAAGTCTCGTTGACCCGGACCGGGGCTTCGCGTCTTATGGGCTAGATTTCCCAAAAAGAATTGATTGATTCGATTCCGACACCGGACGGACAAAAGTCTGGGTAGTTCTGGCCCGTGCCAAGTTGCCCAAGTGACTGCGATTTTGACTTCTGTTCGACGGTTTATAGTTGAAGTGATACAGGTAGGGATTTTTGCGGAGTTGCGGAATTTGGGTTTGGAAGGTAGGGATACACCGTGAGAGCTGAAGCAGCGTTTGCACATTTTTCTACCCAGGTAGCTTGATTTCATAACTGTAGAGAATGTTATTGCTAAATACTTTCCTTTTTACTTTTGCACCTTTGAAACAAGAACTTCGTCAGCATTTCACGGAGGTAAAAGTGCTTCGAAGTTTTTGCTATATTCATTTAGAAAATGTTTAATTCAATTCGCATAAAAACTGTTGCAGGTTGGAATTTTCAACTTAGAGTTAGTATCTATTATTTCCAACCTTAATTTTCTGCATAAGGAATCAAGCATTTTGGCGTAGCACCATTTCTGGGTAAGCACGTGGCTTTGTTTTGATGCCTCATGTGCTCGTGCTGTCGGATCATGGTGGATAGCATGTGAGGTGAGGACCGAGACGGACTTATGGGAGAATAGCGCGTGAAGAGGAAGAGGAAAAGAAGAAAGTCGAGGTGCATTGAACTGCTGTGGTTGTCGCGTACAGCTTGCTTGTATGCAAGGAAAGAGACACGCTTATGCCGAGAATGTAGGTAGGAAGGAGGATCAGGCAATCCACCCTCATGTTATTGAGTGGTTCGGGGAAGAGGGAACACAATTTAAATACCTGTGTAAAAATAAAAAGCATGTTTTCATCAGAGAATAATTTTAATCCTTGATTAAAATCATTCTCTCAGGTCATTACTCTCCTCATTCGCAAGTTGCCTCGCTGTCAGTCCACGGGAGCTTGGAATGCTGCGTAAGCATGCTGACAGTAGCTCTCAGGTTACGAGCGAGCAGAGAGTCCCTTGAAACTCATATAGAGTTTTGAATCAATGTAGCTTGAAATAATATTTCGAGCTTCATTAATTATAAAAAAAAGAATGGAGATTCACTTGTAACAATAACAAATTTGTACCTCTTCTTTGGATGAACAAATTTTGTCTCTCATTTTTTTCGTAGCTTGTTTTATTCGTCTAAAAATTGAATTTTTCTATTTTCGATGCTGTTTTTTACGAATAAAACTTAATTTGACAGCAAAATGGAATTTTTTATTTTTCATTATTTTTCGTGCGGTCAAAATTTGAATGTTTGATTTTCCAATAAATTCAAAAAGTTGTCATGCAAATATTGTAGGCTGTTCAAAAAGCAAAGTTTTTCCCCTCTTGACTTGTTTCATATCGTGCGTTTTTCGGCTTAAAATGTTAAATTTCGTTTGTTTTTTTTGGAATTTTGAAAAAGCTATAGCTCCGGCATTTTATTTTTATCAGAAAAAGTCATTAGGATATTTTGTTCATCTTTTTGCGTACTACTGATAACCGTATATAGAGTTTTCAAATCCTCAAAAAAAGTGGTCTCAAAAATTTTCAAAATGTGCTCACTTTTTGAATTCTCATCCAAAATAGCTGTTTAACGAACTCGTTTTTCCTTTGTAGGCCTTAAAAAAGTGTGCCAAAGCACAATCCAATCTGATGAATCTTTCAAAAGTTATCGTGCCTACACGATACTACAGACTACAAACAGACAGACACCTTCGTAAAAATTGTTTTTTTCTGGCTCAGGAGGTCTCAAAACGTGGATTTTTGATGAAAACCGACAAAGTCAAATTTTGCATAAAACTAATACCTTCTCATTAGCCCTGTCATTCCGTAATTGCAACAAGTTGTTTTTTCAGCGTTAAAATATAAAAAAACAAAGTGGCTGTCATGGAAGTCGGGCCCCTGCACTTACGGCATGGCCATTTAAAGTAAATTTTAACGTATTATTATAATTGCAGCAGTTTACATATTTATTTTGCTTATTTTAATAATTATATTGCCATATTACTTCACCATTACTTTAGCATTACTTTACCATTACGCTGTAGCGTAATGTTTGCGTTCGGCCGGTCCGCCAGGGAGAATGAGAATCTAAAAATTAGTTTGCATGAAAACAACATCTGGTAATTTAAACATTTTGACCATCCAGTATAATTTCACAAGATACTCATTAGCCATATCCTTTCCAAATCAACAAGCTAGTATTATAGTAGAAGCATTTATCAAAAGATATATATGCATTTATGGTTCACCGAAAGGAGTATTGACAGATCAAGAACAACAATTTTTAAGTAGTTTATTAAGAAGATTAGCGTAGCGATTTAGATTCCGACAATTTAAAACAACTGCATTTCACCCTCAATCGAATGGATCACTTGAAAAGACTCATCATTCATTAGCAGAATATCTTGAACAATTTGTTGATAAAAATTCAGAATGGGATAAATGGTTAGAATTAACAACATTCTCTTATAATACAAGTGTACATAAAGGCACAAAATGTACCCCATACGAGTTATTCATTGGGAAAATAGTAGGACGGCCATCAAGTGAACCACCACCACTACATAAAAAAACTCTAAACATACGACGATCATACAATACAATTAATTGCAAGATTGCGTGAAATGCGGAAAATGGAAACGTAAAAATTGAAATAGAAAAAGCATCAAAACTCGTACACACAAATAGACTTAAAATTTCACATATTGATATTCAAGAAAAAATTTAATCAAAAGCAAAACAATAAATTGTCTAACCAGTATAAATAGTGTAACATTTTACACAAATTTCAATCAAAATTCGTACTCTCTCCAATTACAGTCTTGAAGCAAAATTATTATGGAAATTTAACACCAACAAAGAATTGATGAACTATACAATATAATAGAAATATTCGTAAACATACATTAGTTTAGTTATAATAATAATCATCTAATAAATCACCTTTAAATAAAAACATTAATTTCTATTATATAAATTTACTAAAGTATTATATCCATTCTAAAAATATAAATAATACACTAATATTATCATTTAATAATAATCTGTCAACTCAAAACAAATCGTTTCCCTATTTACGAATATTTCCATATTAAAGAAGCAACACAAATATACAAAGTGCGCAAATATTGTGAAGAAACTTTATTTCTATACTCTACGTACAACATTTACTAGTGTTATTACTAATATTCTAAAATATCCTACTACCCTATCGTACATGCTAACTAATACTAATTCAAATATGTATTTCTGTTCAGGAACCAGCATGTTTCCGAGGAGCATTATATTTCTTGTTTTCGTTTTTAGAAATCAATAGTTTTCACAAATATTCGACCAATATTACTCTTTCAGTTGGGTTTATCATTACGATTTCAAATTCAATAATTTATAGAAAATATCAGTAAACTAAATGCAAATAGAGATCGCTACGATCAGCATTATCAACATGTAAAATTTAAGCCTTAAGAAGACAATATCTCGAGTAACATACAATGTAAAAATAAAAGTAAATTATATAAACAACACTACAGGCACAGCTCAAGGCCTATGTTTTGAAGCATGTGCATTTGCTGTCCTTTATTCGATCTGTTCAGAAGGAAATTCAGATATATTATATTTTGTACAGATGTTAATTTAATTATCGGTACAAAATCATTTAAACGATTTAAAAAATAAGAACGAGCAGAACGTTTCATAGTAAAACTTTCAGTCAAAAGTTTTATCGTTATATGAATTGCAAAAAAATACAAATATTGTAAAAGAAATAGAACAAAACTCAAACATCTACCAACAAAAACTATGTACCTTACTATGTAACCTAGCAAGAAAAGTAGAAATTGAGCTCCACCTTTTTCATAATGGCAAAGTTAATTTTCTAGAGAAAAGAATAAATGAATTAGACCCATCATTATAGAGAAGTAACGCGAAGATCTTTTGTAAAAATAGCAAAGCGCTAGAAGCTACACTCCCAACTTTTGGATCTTTACGCCTTTACTCTATTACAAGAAATCCCTCCATGCTTCTGTTTTCTATTTTAAATTCTCCACTAATACAATTTTAATCCTTTTTCCTCAACAAAAATTAACCTAATTTTCCAATATTACCAAATCCTATTTTGCTTATCAAATAAAATTAACTTCAAGATGAAGTTACAATCAATTTTGGAATTTGTAATTACTAAATTAGAAAATTATCTTTCTAGAACTTTCTTTAACACATAATTATGTAAGAAATTATTATTTTATAAATTCATTTGAATATGCTTATACTCAAACTTCAAAATTTCCTACTATACAAGCTATAATCAAAGAAGAAGACAAAAATAATTATTGCGTGCAGTTGTCTACAATTATGATTTAAACAAGAAATACTTTGAATGTATATTGAATGATTAAAAAACTGAATTTTAGTCAATTACTTTATTGACTCTATATATTTACTATTAATTTTTTTTACTAACACATATGTATACTAGCAATTAATATTAATTAAAAGTAGGTAATTAAATATAGATTCTTACCTAAGTATAACTTTGTATTTATTATAACTAGAATCCTGCGAAATTGAAATCTTTTCTTATTTTTGTACATACATCATTCCAGCGCACCAAACACTGTGAAGCATACAAACACTTCCGAAATTATGATGTTTCGCTTCATTACCAGCGTTGTATCAATTTACGTAATAAAAAAAGATTTTGGTAATCAACGTAAGATATTTTATTTTAAATGATATGTTTGATATTCAAATTTCTACTCACACTCAATGTATGTACATGCAAATAATACAACAAGCGAAAAAGGTAAAAAAAAGATTTTACTAATCAACGTAAGATATTTTATTTTTAATTATATATTAATTGTTAAATTTTCTATTCAGACTCAATGTATATGCACGAGAATGAACAAACAAGCAGAAAACGTAAAAAAAAAACGATTTTTTGTAACAGACACCTCAAAAGTTGACGTTTTCATGCTTCTAAATTGTGCCTTTAAAAATATATACATATAATTTCAAAGAAAGAGTTAAATAACCACTGCAGGGTCCCACTGAGAGCAACTGCCATCTAAAAAATGTCAATAGCCCCCCGTAGAACCGCGGTAAATCACACTTATGGCCACGTCTCACAACCGTGAGATGCGTGATCACAGGGCACGACGAAATCATAACGTCAGGCCGGCGAAACCCTCGTGTGTGTTGGGGACACGAAGCGACTCAAGGATGACAGCTTTCTGCCTCCAGCTCGCAAGTGCCTTGGCATATTTTTGCTACACGAGTATGGTTTTAGGGTTACGAACCAGTGATATTTCCGCACGTCTGAGAGAACCTGTCACAAGGGTAATTACATGTACCAAATATTTTGGGTACAGTCGTTGCAGCTCTCTTTTAAGCTCTTGATAACCCTCCTCCTTTTCTTTTTCCTTGGCAGTGATGTTGTATTATCTCCTTGACAGTGATGTTGTATTCGGACAGAGCCGAGAATTCGATCACGAATGTAGTTCGTTTTTCGAAGTCTTGGAGAAGTCTTGGCTGCCCGAAAATCGTAGTTCCAAAAAATTTGACAGTTCTCGTTTTGGACAACAGACTCTATCTCGTGTAGAGCGTTTGGCAGGGCAATGTCGCGTTCAACACCGTAAGAGCGACAAAGATGGTAATAAAGCACTCTTAGGGCCGCATTATGTCTATAGATATACGACGTTCCTGCGAGGTTCGGGCACCCCGATAGTATGTGTTCTAAGTACTCAGCATGTGCATGACACGCTCTGCACCTATCGCTGGGAACTTCTTGACATAAAATGCGGCCAAGGTAAGCTAAGGTGGAAATGACACCGTACAGGTGTGCGAAAATAAAACCCTCTGTACCTGAATTAGGCCCTAATGATTTGAGGAAAGCAAAAGTTTGCTCTTTCGACAAGGACTGTTTTTCTACATTTCTGTGAAAGTTTCCGTGCATTTTCTTGTCGAGTAGCTGTAATAATCGTGTGCAAAACTATGGATGTTGCCGACGTTTCGTGAACATTGCTGTTCACTTCTTCAGGGCTGACCTGGAACTGTTGTTTCAGGTTGTGTTGTTCTTATATACGTATTCTCTACTATGCCTTTGATTGGCCAGAGCGCCCTATCGTACGGACTCCCAAAAATTAACAAAAACAACATACCGCTCAGACTGATCGTCAGCGCAATAAACTCACCAACTTACAACCTAGCACGCTTTCTCGCCAAAAAACTGAATCCTTTGACAGGAAACTCGATCACACACGTCAAAAACTCTTTTGACTTCATCAGAAAAATACAACAGATTCACATTAAACCCCAAGACATCCTAATGAGTTTTGACGTAGTATCTCTCTTTAAAAAAGTACCAATCTCTGATACAATCGATATTATTAAATCCTTTGCAAACTTCCCCTCCAATCTCACACCTTTGATACAACACTGTATCACTAATACCTATTTCTCTTTCAATAACCAAACCTACGAACAAACCTCAGGAGCAGCAATGGGATCTCCAATCTCACCTATAATAGCCAACATTTTCATGGAAAATCTAGAAACTAAAATCTTCAACAAATCCAAGCTTAAACCTGAATTTTTGTGCCTGTTACGTTGACGACACTTTTGTCATTTGGAGACATAGACTAGATGAACTACACAAATTTTTCGATTTCGTCAATCAAATACACCCTAATATCCACTTCACCATGGAAATTAAACAAAACGGGAAATTACCTTTCTTGGACGTACTAGTCTACAAAAGATCCGATAAAGCATTAGGACATGATGTTTACAGAAAATCCACGCATACTAACAGATACCTGCATGCCTCCTCCCACCACCACCCATCTCAAAAGCAATCGGTCATCAACTCCCTTGTATACAGAGCTGTCTTTAATGCTGTCCTTAATTAGCTGTCCTAATACAAAACGATTACACAAACAACAAATTAATAAAGCAATAAGAAAATACACTCAAAAGAAAAAAAAAAGTCAACACAACCTACTAAAGAAAGAGAGAGAAAAACGACCACCATCCTACCCTACATTCAAGGCATCACAGAACAAATAGGATGAATTCTCAACAACCACAACATCCAAACTATATTTAAGCCACCTGCGAAAATAGGAAAACTTTTAAACAACTCTAAAGATAAAAAGGAACCTTTCAGTGATCCGGGAGTATATCAAATCCCTTGTTCTTGTGGCAAAGTCTATATTGCAGAAACCGAGAGGGCGGTTAGTCAACGTGTAAAGCAACATGAGAGTAAAGTCAGGCTGGAACATTTCACGCAATCAGCAGTAGCTGAGCACCATATCGAAACAGGACATAGCATTTTATTTGACGAAACAACCGTCATCGCAAAAACGTACAATATTTTTCCAAGAAAACATAGAGAAGTAATCGAAATCTTAAAACACCCTAATAACATCAATAGGGACAATGGATATAATACCAATCCGATTTGGCTTTCCGTCCTCCCGGTTTTTTTTTAAAAAGACTTAATTGGCCAATCAAGTTCGACCAGTCCCCACCATGGGGCGCTCTGGCCAATCACAGGAATCCTAGAGAATACATATACATATAAGACCAACATAACCTGAAACTTCAGTTTCAGGTCAACCTGAAGAAGTGAACTGCAATTCATTTTTTTAAAGGATTTTAAAATTTAATCAGGATTGAATACACTTTTTTGAATATTAACATTTTGAAATTCTATTTTTATAAAAAGTGAGTTTATTTTAATTCATATTTTATTTAACAGAAAAAAATAATTACATTGGAAAGTGTTTTTTTAAGTGAACTTCATTTAATTATGACTAATATTTTTAAAACTCATTTGGGCTTGTTTTTAGAAGCCGTATTCACTTTTTAGAGGGCTCTTAAAATTTAATTGTTTTTCAATTCACTTTTCAAAAAAATTTTAACATTTTGAAATTCTATTTTTATTTTAAAAAGTGAGTTTAATTAATATTTTATTAAAAATAGTTATATTTTGAAGTGCCGAAAATCGAGTTTTCTACCCTAGGAAAGAAAGTGACAGATGAATGTAAATGGCGTTGTTTAAACCCGCCAATGTGTCTAACACTCGATTGTCGATCCGCTCCACAGGCATGTCAAGTAGAATTTCGATTGAGGGATGATGACAAATTTATTGTATGCATGACTCGGGTCGAGGCAACGATTTCAATCGTGTAATATCTGCTCTCGCTCAGCTCAGGCAGCTAACTTCACGCTCGTCAAATCGTTGACTTTCCAACCTCGTTACGCAATATACTAAAGAAAAATAATAATTTAAGAAAAAAAATGTTTTTTTATTATTTTTACATGTATCTACTGTAAAACAAAAAAATAAAGAATAAAAATGTTATTTATTTTAATAAAACCTGTAATTTTAGATTAAATAAAGAATTTTAGTTAAAGTAAGTATAGAAATCGCGATCATCTCTCAGAAGGTGCCTGCTTTCCATGGTTGGTCCTAATGTTGCTTCCTCATCTTCGTATGCAGTAGGGGAAACCTCCCTACAGTAGATAATGATTTACAGTAGATAATCTTAATTAACTGGAAAACTGACAACAAATGTTCATTACATTTGTTAGTATAACGTTTCAGCAAGGATACTATATCCTCTGACGAACTTTTATTGAAATTTCATAATTAATTAATGCGTGAGAGCAAAAAATTTATTTTTAACCTGAAAAAAAAAATTCACCTATTCTTTATTCATACTTTTTAACTTAATGAAACATTTTCATGACATGTTAATACATTAGAATCAAAGCTTGAAGTTTAATGAACAATATTTATAAATACAAAGTGTTTTTTCTTCAATATTTATAAATATCTAAGGACATTTCATTGAATATTACATTTTCCAACAGTAGATAACCAACAGTAGATAATCGGAAAATTACAAGAAATGTCTCTGTCAAAATTGGCAGCTCTGCGACTGTCTCGCAGTTGTTTTAAATTAAAGGTTGTGTTTGTTTGTTTATTTTGATTTGTGAAGTTTTTAAATTTAAATTATTTCAAATGATAAAGTAAGAAAATAATGTAAATTATTATTTATTAAAAAGCTCATAAATTTTAATTGTGTTTTAAGGAGCTTTTCGGAAAAGGTATAATTTTTTGGATTAAGGTACGTACAAAAACTGCACTTTTCTGTCATCGCAAGTCAGGTTAAATTGTATGAAGATTAAACATCTTGTACCAATCGCACCAACCTTACGAAATATCAGAGATAAAAAAATGTCAATAATTTAAACTTTTGCGTTTTTTGTAAAATAATCGTAGTTTCAACTATTATCTACTCAATAAAATGATTTTAATTGTAAGTATACTAATGATAAATTATAATTATCCAGAATTGAGTATTCTAACTTGCCCAGGAGCAATACCAGAAACGATTATCTATTGATGGACAAAGGTGTCAAAATCGTACCATTGACCAGGTCTAATAAAAAAGTTTAATACAGCTAATTGATTAATTTCGTGATATTTTTTTCTATAAGAATACTTAATTAAATATGTAAGCTTTATTTAACAATGATCATCTTTCTTTAATTTTGGAAACTGATGCAGTTAAATGCTGTTGATTTTTTCCCTATCTACTGTAGGGTGGTCTCCCCTACATATCTATTTTTCTGGAGGTAGTCGGCTTGATGTCGCAAAGACTGACGCGAAACGTGCTGAAGCTCTGTGTGTTTCTGGCACCACAGAGTATGCATACGCGCCATAAAACCTCGTTGAACAGGGATAACGCTGGCATCGTAGCAGTCTAGCAAGTCATGCTTGAGTTGATCCGTCCACTCAATGTGGGCGTTTCGCCGGTTGATAGTCGATTTTAAATCTAAATTATTTTCAACGCCTCGAACTCTAGGATGATCGGCCTTGTTTGCCGACCCATTGTCGGGTGCTTTCGGGTACTTTCGATGGTAATAGCGCGAATTTTGACAGCTGGGAACAGCAATTGCGAATGATTCGAAATGCTTACGGGTTGAATGATGATGTTTCGCGAATAATTGTTAGCGGAAAATTAAAGGGAAAAGCGCTCACATGGTTTCTTTCAAAACCGGTTCACTTGAACTTGTCAATTGATAATTTATTGTTAAAGATTAAGCGAATGTTTTGTCCTCAAATTTGTAGAATTGAGTTGCGTAAACAATTTGAAAATCGAATGTGGGCAAAGAATGAGCTTTTTTAGCGAATATGTGTACGATAAAGTGATCTTAGCCAATCGTGCGAAAATTGACGAATCGGAGTTAGTAGATTATTTGATTGACGGGATACCAGACGAAAATTTGCGTGATCAAGCGAGAATGCAACGGTTCGATTCGAAAGATAGCTTGTTATCGGCCTTTGAGAAGATTTCATTGAACAAAAAACAGAGTATATTCAATAAGAACTCGAATATATCGAAAGATGTTACGGAAAGCAAAACGACGGGTAGATCTGAGAGTTTGAATAGAAATGTGGGCAAATATGTATCGTCTGCTTCAGAAAAAAATAAAGTTCGTTGTTACAATTGCGGGGTATATGGACACCTGTCAAGGGAATGCACAAAAGAGAAACGACCGAAAGGTTCCTGTTTTCTTTGCTCTTCATTAGAACATACAATTGACAGATGTCCGGAAGTAAGAAAGGGAAAACCTAATTCTGGGGAAATTTCGAATATTGACGAGGGAGCGACGACAGACGCTCAGTTTTATCCCGGGTCGACTTTGCACTTTCCGAAGGACGACGAATCATTCAGCATTTCCTTGTCGGCGCTGTTAGATAGCGGTAGTCCAGTCAGTCTGATAAAAAGTAAGTTTTCGAGCCCGGATGTAATTCTACCAGTTGATGATTCGGCAACTCGGTATCACGGTGTCAATGATTCCACATTGCAAATATTGGGGAAAACAAAGGTTGTGTGCGAGCTAAGGGGTGAATCTCGTGAAGTCTACTTACTAGTTGTAATCATTGAGACAATGAAAGTACCTGTTATTTTGGGAAGGGACGCGTTTCGGTCTTTTGGATTGGAAATTGTAACGGCTAATGACAGTTTGGGTGAAGCTGGCATTAGGCACGTCAGAGATATTATGCATATTGAAGTGGAAGAGTCACGTGTTGCTGACAAGTTGAACGTTAATCCGGAAATTCCATTTGAACACGCGCAACAGTTGAGAGATAGTTTTGATAAAATATATTGAAAATCCAAAAAACCTGATGCGCCTAAAACTAAAGCTGAATTGCATCTGAAATTGAAAAACAACAGTACTTTCCAATTTGCTCCTCGATGCTTGTCTTATGCGGAAAAAAAAGATTTGAAGGAAATCACAGATGACTTACTGGATTGGGGCATAATTAGGCCGAGTGATTCCGAATATTCGTCTCCGATAGTACTTATTAAGAAAAAAAATGGTAAGACGCGCATGTGCATTGACTATCGCATTTTAAATAAAAATCTATAATCCGACAATTTCCCTATGCCTCCCATTGACGATCACATTGATGTTTTGAAGGGTAAAAATACTTTAGTTCACTGGATCTAAAGGATGGATTCTATCACGTGGACATGGCCCAGGAATCTATTAAATTCACTTCGTTCGTCACGCCATTCGTTCAGTTCGAGTTTTTGAAGATGCCTTTTGGTTTGAAAGTGGCACCCAGACACTTTCAAAAATTTGTAAATATCGCATTGAAAGAGTTGATAGAATCAGGTGACGTATTGGTTTCTATGGATGACATTTTCATCGCCACCAACTCAATCGAACATCATTTAATTATCCTAAAGAAGTTATTCAAAGTCCTATAAGAAAACAAGCTTGAGTTGCAGATTTCAAAGTGTTACTTTTTGTGTTCGGAAATTGACTTTTTGGGATACAAAGTATCCGAGCAGGGCATCTCACTAACCCATCGGGGTATCGAGGCCGTGCGAGATTTTCCTGTACCAAGTTTTTTGGGTCTGGTATCTTACTTCCGCAAATTTATCGAGAATTTTTCGGTCATTGCTAAACCGTTATACGATTTATTAAGAAAAAAAGCGGAATATAGATTTGCGGATGAGCAATTAGAATCATTCAATCGGTTAAAAAACGAGTTGATCAATGCTCTAATTCTAGCCATTTATGATCCACATGCTTAGAAATGCTTGCTATCATCTATGCATTGAGACAGTTCCGTATATACTTGTGCGGGATTGTTTTAAAAATCGTAACAGATTGTAACTCACTAGCGTTAGCCTTAAAAAAGCATGAAATAAATCCTCGAATTTCGCGTTGGGTTTTAGAGCTGCAGAGTTACGATTTTACCTCGAAACATCGCGCCGGAACGCGGATGACACATGTTGACGGGTTGAGTCGTTGTGATTTCGTGGCGATAATTGAAGACAATTCATTCGAAGCAAATTTAAAAATTGCTCAGAATCTTGATGAAAACATTCAAAAAATAAAGTTAGAATTAGAGAAGGCAGAAAGCAAATTATTTGAAATGAGAAACGATGTAGTTTATAGGAAGTTAGACGAGAAATTGTTGTTTTATGTCCCTCTGGAAATGGAGAAAAACGCTTTATTCAAGTACCACGATGAACTCGGTCATGTGGGGGTCGAAAAGGTAGTAGAGGTCTTGAAAAAAACATACTGGTTTCCACAACTAAGAAAGAAAGTAGCCGACCATGTAAAGAATTGTTACAAATGCATAATGTATAATCCATCAGTTGGGAAAAAGAAGGTTTAGTTCAAAGCATTGACAAAGGGAATAAACCTTTTTCGGTAATACACTTTTGGTCATAATTGATGGATTTAGCAAATTCACAAAACTGATCCCAACGAAATCAACAACGACTAAGGAAGCATTAGATCATTTAAAAAGCTATTTTACGTATTACAGTAAACCTGGAACGATTGTGTCAGATAGAGGTTCGTGTTTTGATTCAAGTGAATTCGCGAATTTTATTGATGAATATGATATCAAACACGTAAGAATCAAGACAGGATCACCGCAAGCTAACGGTCAGGTAGAAAGGGTGAACAAGACCCTCGCCCCAATGCTAGGAAAATTGTCGGATACCGAGATCGGGAAATTTTGGTCCAAGGTCGTGCAAGACGTTGAATTTGCTTTAAATAACTCGGTGCACAAAACTACAGGAGAAACTCCAAGTATGCTTCTATTCGGAATAGCTCAAAAAGGGAAGGTGCATGATCACATTGCAAAGAAAATCGTTGTCTCGAAGAACTGTGCTCTAAAGCTAGCCAACACACTTTACAAAATCAGCTAAGTGTCAAAAGACAAGCGGACAAAAAGCGCAAAGAAGCTCAAAAGTACGAAATTGGTGATTTTGTTGTGCTCAAGAATTTTGATTGTACCACGGGAATATCACATAAGCTAAAACCACGTTTTAAATGTCCGTATCAAGTGACGAAAGTTTTGAGAAATGATAGGTATACAGTCGCGGACATTCCGGGTTGTCAGATGACACAAAAAAAGTATGAAGGAGTGTGGCAGGCGGCGAATATGCGACTCTGGAGAAAAGGGTCGAGACTGACCGAAATGTAAATACATCTCAAATTTCTCTCTCGTTTATAAAGTTTTGACACTTAATACTTCGACAAAAATTTTGTACTTAATTTGCTTCCAGGTTGTAAGCGTCGTTCGAGGACGAACAAACGGTCAGGAAAGGCCGAGCTGTAAGAGTGTGCGTGTGATTAGAATGTTAGCGTCAGATTGTGCCTATGATTAGAATGTCAGCTTGAATTGCGTTTGTATTTCCCGCCAGGGCGCTCGCGCTCCGGAAGAAAGACCGCCAGGAGGCAGGATACGAGTGGAGAGAAAGGAGAGGGGACTTGCTTTGAGACGCGGAGATGAAAAGGTGATTGTAAAGTGAGGTGAAAAGATTGTGAATAAATTGAGTGTTCTTACTGAAATTGGTAATTGTCTTGATCCCTCACAAAATTATCCTTTCTGGTTGACAAGTCATCAACTGTTTCGTTGATCATAAATTCATCTCGATTGCTTGAAAATATTCTACTTTCTCGCAAATTTAACAATTCGGTTAAAAAGTCATTTTTTATGGGGATTCTTCACTTTACTTGAAAATTCATCTGGTTGCTTGAAAATACAGTCCAAACTCCGAGCACTACCATTTTTGAGGCTGTAGGGGAGTATAATTCCAAGAAGCCATAAACCCCCACTCTAAGCGCGTTCACGCTCGAATGCGTGGAGGCGAAGAATGCGGCTGACAAACGTATACAAAAGTGATTTACATTAATTTCTTATATGTATATCAAAATGAGAGATTTGTTTGACTGAAAAACTTCAATATTTTGACCGAAAAAAAACCTCCAGATTCGACCGTTTCGCTCCCGGCATTCCCCGGGGCGTTAGCTATGAAGTTTATAGGTCGCGAGCGACGCTAAAGTGGGGGTAGCGCTTGAGCGAGAAACCGGACAAGCGGCAGTGCTCGGGGCGGTAATGTTCGGAGTTTTGACTGTATAAATAGTTTGTTAAAAAATCATTGTTTTTCTTTGAAAATTTATTTACTTTTTATTTGAAAAATTGACGCTCACTTCAAAATTTATAATTGTAGTTGAAAAATCATCTCAGTATAATCTTCCTGTTTATACATAGAGAGCTTGTATATTGTCATGTAATGTACAAGGTACTACTTTCAGAGTAAGTTGCCGAAAATTGTACAGTTACACTGATTCGGCGTGAATATTGCATGCAAGAATTCGAGGGCGCATTGATTATAAGATATTATATTGTTACAGTATAATTTTACTTAAAGTCTGCATTTCATGATATTATCCACCCCCAACCACTTACACCCACGCAACCTCTTGGAAATTCACTCACTCATTTGGGAATGGGCCCCTAGTTTTTGTGTATGGTGTGTTCGCCCCTGAATGAAGTCAAGGAAAAATTATTTCTTCTAATTTTCACATGAAAAATAGAATTTTTTCGAAAAAAGCGAACTTTACCGCCAGTCTTTATACTCTTTGCAGTATGTACACAAAAAATCAGACAAAATGGCTTCACCGTTTGGCCTGGATCTAATTTTTGCGATTTACATTCGACTTCCAGGGCCCTTAAACTAACGTAATGGTAATGCTATTAAGGAAATTTGCATTTATGCCATTTGATGCGGTTTTTAATAAGTGAATCTGTATTGTGCTTCTGGGACTTCTTTTTGTGTAATACAAGTTTTGTGTTCCGCATTGTCATAAAATATGTTTATTAACTGGTGAATACAATAAGGTGAGCTGGACTCGCATTAACAGTAAAAATAATCACTGATATTAATACAAAAACAGAATAACTAGTCGTACCTAGACTTCGCACAAATGCACGATTCAACGCTCTTGGAACGCACACCCACAATATCATATTTACTTCAATTAACACCACTAGTGTGAAAAACCTACTTACTGCTAAATGTTTGATCACCTTTCGTGAAACTCACATCACAAGAAAATGAATTCCCAGTACAATAAAGATCAATCTCAGTAAGTAATTTTTAGTAGAATGACTTGTTCAGTACATAAAATGCAACCTTAAATAAAAATACCATGCTAGGGAGGTAAATGATGATTGGTCGGTGACGACACTTTCAACCAATTACCGACAATGAATTTATTATAGAGATTAAATTAACTTTCCCATTAAATAAGCCACTTGGCTTTTCGTATATCTAGGAAATTGAAAATTATTACGTATACATTTTACACTTCATCAAAGTAATAAATATTTTTGAGTTTATATTTATAAAAATGATTTTTTTTCACGCACAAGTACTTTGTTATTATGTTCTTTTTTATAATTTTCATAAAGCATTGTTCAAGTCTTTAGTACGCCTGGTTCGTGTGCTAATGAATTTGATGTGGTTTGACCCCAGATTCGTATTCAGCACGAAAAAATCTATCGCTAACTTGAAATAGAATTTAAATAAAAAATCTTCAAACCCATTCATATTATTTTCGCTATCATTCAGTCTGCTGAACACGCATATGTTGTTCACAGTTCGCAGTGAAAGTTTATTTTTCTTCCTAGTTTTGACTAATTTTGAAGAAAAACAAGTCAGTTAAACAATTTTTCGCTTCTAAACTTGCAATCTGACAGCATCATACTTATTCAATTGTGGCAAAAATGATTTTTTTTTAAATTAAGAATGACATGCAAGACGTGATATCCAGGAGCCTTAATATCACTGCTCTTAAGTGATTAATCGAAAACATTTCCTGTTCTAAGTTCTTACCGCACGAAGGATAATTATAAAATAAATTGAATAAATATTTCAATTATTTATAATAAATACTTGATTAAATTTAAATTTACAAGATTTTCCTTTTGTTTGCCTTTATTTCTGCCCGTGAAACATTTGAGGTTAAGTTTAAAATGAACATCTATTCCAGTTTAAACTTTTCGGACTCTGGGCACCTTTTGCGTATTTTAAGTTCTGAGGATTGTAGATTGGGAATGAAAGATATAAGCTAAAACAACTCATCTGAAAATAAGAGGTAAAGGATCATGAGAAAACTTACCGATCCATTATTTAATTTTATATATTACAGCTTTGCATCCGAACGCCGAAGAGTTATTTAGTGTGACGTCAAATCTTCATGAGGTTTGCAATAGATTAAATGTATGTGGCAATGTAGAAAAACCACGAATCAAGATATTTTTTCACGTTAAGCCCATGCTTTTGGAGCGATTAAAAATTGAAGATGTCGAAAATTTGTTTCAAGATCAATCTCTAGAATATTTCGTGCAAATAAAATACGATGGAGAGCGATCTCAAATTCACATGGAAGATGGAGAATTTAAATATTTCACGAGAAATGGCTATGCCAGGCATACACACAACGCAGGATTTGGACAAAGTTGTACATCAGGTAAATTTTCAATATTATATATTTTTTAGCCATAAAGCTGGACTCAATAGTAATTGATTTCTTAAATTTCAAAATTCAAAATGTCTGACACTCTTAAATCACAGAAGGGAGTTCATTTGTTTCTAGTTTAATAAGAAAATTTCTTTCGGCTCACCCTAAAATAGAACTTTTGTGATGATAGATACGCAGGAAAACTATTGCGATTACTCCGTGACCTTTTAACGCAAAATTTCACGTAGAATCCGAATTTTAACAAGTGAAATGTTCATCTTCCTTTTTTAATGAGTTTTTCTTGCATGATACGGAGAGGATACGATGTGGATACTATAAGGATACGCTGTAGCGTATCCGCTCCGTTCGTTCGGTCCGCCAGGGCTGATTCAGCGTTTGATTAAGCTTAATTAATCATAAATGAGTTGCAATCACATTGCTAGCACACTGTTTATTCATTCAGGTTGAAAGAAGATTGTTAAAAATTAAACTTTAATTTTGGATCCGTTTTTTTAAATATTGTCTTAAGCAGATTCTCTGAAATTTAGAAACCTGGACACAAGAATGTTTTTCTTAATTTTGTATCTAGGATGTCTTACCACTATGTTTCGATAAAAAACAAAATCTTCGACGAAGCTGTTTTTTAAAAAATCCAATTTTTGAGGCTGTTGGAGGGGGGTGTACAAGAATGGCTCAATCTGTGAAGCACTTAAAACTTACCAATCATCTACGATATTTTGGATTTGAGGTTTTGAAAATGCAGTTTGAAAATTTTCCAGACACCAGAAGGGGTTTTGCGGTGGCAGGACATGGGGAAAGTCTATAGTTTTTCGAAAAAATACTGCTAAAAAATGATAGTCAATATTGTAGCAACGACGTGAAGTGTGAAGGAAACCGATTGATAGCTGATGGCGCTGATAGCTCGACCGTACTGGATCATACTACGAAAATACACGGTCGGTAAAAGTTGCATCTGTATTGGCGGGAATTTTAAATTTCAATAAAAAATGCAATCTATGATTTTCTTTCTTTTTGTTTATTGACAATTCTGAATGATTGGAGAATGCAACAGTATCACTGCAATTTGAATGAATAATACATTTTATCTTAGGATAATAAACGTGATCTCGGAAAAGGAGAAGTGTACAAGTGATAAAAGGATGCCGCTGTGAACTCGCAGATAATAATCGATTATAATCTTGCAATTTCCTTTAAAACTATTTATTGAATTATTTACAAATCTTGTTTTGACATGAATTCTAATAATTTAAAAATTTATATAAAATTATAGACATGTCGTTGTACATATTTGTTGTGTTGTAACGTACAAAAAAATATAAAAATGCCGCATTACGTAGAATCATATAAATAAGTTGAGTATTGTACACCCAGTTCTCGCTTTATAAAACAATAATATTACTCGCATTCCAAGAATCTAAAGCGTCCTCAGAAAGGCACACTCAGAAACTTCACACACACACAAAACCTCACAAAAATTTGATATTACTAGAGAGAAAATTATTATTTGAATATCTTGGAGGAGAAATGTAAATTTCTCTTTCAAAATATCAAAATCTGCAAACCTTTACACACATTTAAAAATCATCGATTCTTATTCGCAAAGATTTATTATTCTTAGATATCGAGATAGTGCACTCGGAGAGATTCAGGATACAAATTTTTTGCTACACTATTTCACTCTTTTTTTAGCAGTTACCGTAATTTTTTTTGAAAACCCAGAGACTGTAAAAGAGAGACAGGTATATAAGGTATAAAACCATGTCCTGCCACCGCGAAACCCCTTCCGGGTTCTAGAAAATATTCGAAGTGCATTTTTAAAAACTCAAAACCGAATTATCGCAGTTTATTGTTCAGTTTTGAGTGCTTCACAGATGTCGCCATTTTTGTGCACCCCGCTCCAACAGCCTCAATGTCAAAAACTCGAAATACCCAGTTTTTCTCGAAAACGGTGCGAGATATGAAAAAAAGTTAATAGAGCAAAATTATTCTTCGGAAATATATTACACATTACCAACATATTATTACAACATTCAACGGCGATATTTATATAATATTATAATATATGTATATATATATATATATATATATATATATAATATATTATAATATGATAATTATTCATAAACGAATTGAGTGTTGTATTATTAAAATAATTATTATATTATATTATAAATATTACAATTATATATTATAATTATATTATTCTTACAATATTTATATTCTTACAAAAAGGTCCCACTTATAATTTCCAATCTCACTTCGTTTTCTTGAAAAACTTGATTTTTTTATTTAATTATACATTTTTTATTTTCTTATTTATTGTTGTCGATAGTATTACTTTAAGTAAAAAAAACTAGGAATGTACTCATCCCCCAAATGTTTTAACACTAAACACTTTTTATCCTAAACTGATAACATTTTAAAAATAAATAAAAAACATCTTCGTACAATTTGAATAATAACATTTATCTTGTTTTCATATCTTGCTTCGTTTTCGAGAAAAACTGGGTATTTCGATTTTCTTTAATTGAAAATGGATTTCTTTCAAAAACGGCTACGGCGAGAATTTTGTTGTTTATCAAAAAATAGTTGTTCGACACCCTAGACACAAAATCAGGAGAACTATTCTTAGTTTTCGCACTTTTGGGTTGAAGTCATTTCAACGGAACCGTAGCGAACATTTCCCAAATCTTTGCAGATTTCGTATAAAAAAATTGTATCACTTTATCAGTGCCCGGTAAGAATGCTTACATTCCAAGGTATTAGTTTCTTACCTTCTTTTTTGAATCCCTGATCAGGCAGCGAAAATATTTAGATTCCAGCCCCTTTCAAAGCCGATGGGTGCTGTCAAACGTAACCTGAAATAAATTTGAAATATCATTTTCGTTTAACGTATTAGAAGGCGCTTCAAAAGTATAACATTTGCAAAATATTTTAGGATTTTAAATAACAGTTCATCACCTTACGACAGAACTCTCGATTTATTCAGATGTGATCAACTAAAAGTATATTTTACACGTCTTTACCGCGAGGAGGTCAATATGCGCAGGACGAGTATTAAAACCATGGCCGAAGGCCATGGATTTTTCTACTGCGTAAAGAACCGTGACCGAAGGCCATAGTTCTTACAGTACTCCTGCGAACATTGAATTACCCGCGCAAAGGCGAGCCCAGTAAAAAAAACTGATTCGGGAGGATTGCGGTGAATTAACATATGTTTAAATTCGCCGAAATTCTGCTTTCTGATAGGTTGAAATGAATTGAGCCAGAGCGAATTGAATGCGTGTCGATTCGCCTTAATTCGTGGTCGAGGTAATTTCGCAAAAAAATAATAAAAATTGCATGCCTCGAGACTCGAACCAGCGATCTCAAGTGTATAAAGTCCAGAGGGTGACCACTGAGCCACGGGACTCATTGATATTTATTTACAACGGATCCTTTATACCGAGCGCGTTGGTTATAGCTTACGAATTCGGTTGAATAGGCCAGTCTTTAACTGTATTCGCGCTTGCGAATTCCGGCGGATTGGGGCTTGACTTAAAATCTCGCAAATCAAAATGAATTGGCCGACACTAAAAATGATTCGTGCTGACGCATTCAAATGAATTAGATCCCCTACAAAATTTTCGTTAAATTCGGGCGAATAGGATATTTGAAGACCTTATTACTTTTCACGAATTTACACGAATTCACCACCATCTCCAATTCGAGATTGTCGCAAAGCAAGATTCACGGGGACTCCTGGCGAATTTTTCTCAATTCGTCCCAATTATGATAAATTTAAATTTAAAATTTAAAGATTTTTCGGGTTTCAATCGTGTGCGAAACTATGAATGTTGCCGGCGTTTCGTGAACATTGCAGTTCACTTCTCCAGGGCTGACCTGAAACTGAAGTTTCAGGTTATGTTGTTCTTATATATGTATTCTCTACGATGCCTGTGATTGGCCAGAGCGCCCCATGGTGGGGACTGGTTGAACTTGATTGGCCAATCAAGTCTTTTTTTTAAAACCATGGAGGACAGAAAGCCAAATCGGATTGCTATTATATCCATTGTCCCTAGTGATGTTATTAGGGTGTTTCAAGATTTCGATTGCTTCTCTATGTTTTCTTGGAAATTTATTGTACGTTTTTGCGATGACGGTTGTTTTTTCAAATGAAATACTATGTCCTGTTTCGATATGATGCTCAGCTACTGCTGATTGCGTGAAATGTTTTAGCCTGACTTTACTCTCATGTTCCTTTACACGTTGACTTACCGCCCTCCCGGTTTCTCCAATATAGACTTTACCACAAGAACAAGGGATTTGATTTATTCCTGGATCACTGAAAGGTTCCTTTTTATCTTTAGGGATGTTTAGAAGTTGTCCTCTTTTCGTAGGTGGTGTGAATATAGTTTGAATGTTGTGTTTGTTGAGAATTCTTCCTATTTGTTCTGTGATACCTTGAATGTAGGGTAGGATGGTGGTTGTTTTTCTCTCTCTTTCTTTAGTAGGTTGTGTTGACTGGTTTTCTTTAGTGTATTTTTTTATTACTTTATTAATTTGTTTGTTTGTATAATCGTTTTGTATTAGGATTTGTTTAACATTTCGTAATTCCTTTTGTAAGTTATCTTTATCTGTTACAGAGACAGCTCTGTATACAAGGGAATTGATGACCGATTGCTTTTGAGATGGGTGGTGGTTCGAGGAGGCATGCGGGTATCTGTTTGTATGCGTGGGTTTTCTGTAAATTTCATGTCCTAATGTGTTATCGGATTTTTTATAAACTAGTACGTCCAAGAAAGGTAATTTTCCGTTTTGTTCAATTTCCATAGTGAACTGGATATCAGGGTGTATTTGATTGATGAAATCGAAAAATTTGTTTAGTTCGTCTAGTCCATGTCTCCAGATGACAAAAGTATCGTCAGCGTAACGGCACCAAAATTCAGGTTTAAGCTTGGATTTGTTAAAGATTTTAGTTTTTTAGATTTTCCATAAAAATGTTGGCTATTACAGGTGAGATTGGAGATCCCATTGCTGCTCTTCAGGTTTGTTCTTAGAATTGGTTATTGAAAGAGAAATAGGTATTAGTGAGACAGTGTTCTATTAAAGGTATGAGATTGGAGGGGAAGTTTTTAAAGGATTTAATAATATCGATTGTATCAGAGATTGGTACTTTTGTAAAGAGAGATACTACGTCGAAACTTACTAGGATGTCTTGGGGTTGAATGTGAATCTGTTGAATTTTCTGATGAAGTCAAAAGAGTTTTGGATGTGTGTGATAGAGTTTCCTGTGAAAGGCTTAAGTTTTTTGGCGAGAAAGCGTGCTAGGTTGTAAGTTGGTGAGTTCATTGCGCTGACGATCGGTCTGAGTAGGATGTTGCTTTTGTGAATTTTTGGGAGTCCGTAAAGTTTTGGAGAGATGGGATTAGTAGGTTTTAATTTAGATATTGTATAGCTGTCAGGATTTGAGTCTTTAAGGAGGCTTCTTGTTTTTCTGGCTAGTGTTTTTGTGGGTTTTTTTAAAAAGTTTTTTATATGTACCGTGAGTAAGAAGGTCCATGATTTTGTTGTTATAGTCTTCTTTATTCATTATTACTGTTGTGTTGCCTTTGTCTGCTAGTTATATTATGATGTCTTTATTCTTATTGAGTTCTTCAATAGCTGTTTTTTCTTGTTTTGTTAAGTTTGAGGAGGGAAGTTGGGCTTCGCGTAAAATGTTGACTGTCCTACGTCGTGTCATTTGCTTTTTCGGGTGAAAGGGTGTATATTGTGGATTCTAAATTATTGATGATTTTTTTTTGGGATTTTCGGGGGATCGACTGCAAGATTATGTCCTTTAGATAAGGCTGAAATCATTTCATCGCTGAGAGGATGGTTAGAGATTTTTTTTACTGTATTAGTTAATGGTGCGTGCTTTACTGGAAGTAATTTGTCAGATTTTATTTTTTGTTTCTCAGTGAAAAAATCTTTAATCCGTTGGTATTGGTCAAATGATATGCGGTCTAATGTGGACCAAATGTTAAAACTGAGAGTGTTTGATAGGAAAAGTTGAAGTTTTTATAGTTTTTTGGAGGTAGTGTGCAAGGCGAATTTGGTATGTTGAATTCTTTCTTTTAAGAGAAGCAAACTTGTTTTCTGTAGAATTGATTTGGATTTAGATGTTCCCGAATGGTTTTTTAACTGTAAGAATTTTGGGACGATATTATTGTCCCTACACCGTTTTAAGGAAGCTCAAGATGTTAGTAGCTTAGCTTGAGAAGACCTGAGCTTACTAAAAGTGTTAGTTTTAGTAAGAAAACTCTCCCTGTAGAGTTCTTTAATGATAGATTTAATACTTTCACGATGATTTTCGGGTTTCCATCGTGTGCGAAACCCAATTAGTTTTAGCGTCCCAATTAGTTTTTTTTACTCGGAGTGTAACCCTGCGAGTGATGTAAAATATTTTATTCGAAACGGCCATATTATGAGTCTGCAGAGCCCCCAGAAATGTGAGCGTTGGATAGCCCTTTACCTAAATGGTGCTTATATTGATCCTTTCCATTATTTTGAGTGTACGAAGATTTACAATTATAACTGCGACGTAATTGCAGGTAATATTTCACGGATTCTGTCAAGTTAGATGAAAACATACGATTGGTATGGGAGTCAGCTGTTTGAATTGTGATTGGTAATCTCGTATAGCGCGAAATTTTCAAATTTGTTCGGTGCGAGGTAAAGTTTGATATATATATTGCAACCCTCAACTTTAGTGAGGTTAACTATAGCGGGCGACGTGACGTCATCGACCTAGTAAGAGAGAATATTCGATGTAAAACTAAATGAATGGGATCACACGAGAGTGAGACTTGATTTCTATTTTAATGAATTATTTATTCAAAATAACCTATCTAGCTCTGGTACATAAAGGTTTCCTAAATCCCTGACTATCAGATAACATTTTATAAAGATACTTTACTTAAAGAAACGATTCCAATTAAAATTACTTTTCGATTATCATATTCCCACGCGAGGGATGCGTGAATTATCGATAAAATGAGATTCAAGAAATACAAATTTGGTAAGCGAAGTAATTTGTTAACACTTTCAATCAAAATCAAACTAAATGATCAATTTCCCACGCGAGGGATGCGCGAACTAAAAGTCTATAAAACAGAGTCTATTGGACTTTGGCAAATGCTAATTATATTATAAAATATGAAATAAAATATGACGTTTCGTCGAACTAACTCTACAGAGTTTAAAGAGGGAGATTCCCTCGAGAAAGTCGCTTTTAGAGCGGAAATGGCCGTAGTCAGGCGCAGGTAGCCTTTAAGTGACGCAACGGTCAGATTTCAAATCTTAACAAGAATGCAGTGCGTATATTGTAACTGCCGATCTTTTGATTGATGGGCTAAGTTAACTAATCGTCCTAATTAATGCTAAATTAATTAATTATGACAGAGATAAAGAAAATAAAGGGGCTTCTATGGAGAAAGAATAAGATTCTTGATTATGATAAAAAGTCTTTTTTATTCTCTTATGCCTGCACTACGCTATCTGTACATAACAGGTCCCTAGTTTCTAACTAAAAACATATTCAATTTAATCACACACAGAAATAAAAGTTGATATTCAGCTACAATAGTCTTTTGGTAGGTTATGGGTTGTATAAATCACACGTATAATCAAATATTCGTGCTAAATGCACGGTACGATACGAATAACAGAGTAAACAAGTAGATTATTTTCTCTCTCTCTCTCAAGGCCGTAGCCAGAAAAATTCCTCGGGGAGGGATATATAGCAGGAAAAAATTTCGGCGGGGGATATGCAGCAGAAAAATTTTTGGGAGGGGGGTTATGCAGCGGCACACAGGAGATTATATGTATATTATGTACGTGTGTCAAAAATTTCGGGGGGGGATCAAACACGCATCATCCCCCCCCTGGCTACGGCCTTGCTCTCTCTCTCTCTCTCTCTCTTTATCTTACTATTATCCTTTGAACTCTCTTTTCTATACAATACGAAATCTAGAATCCCTAAGCTGGTCCTAAGAAATAAATTTATTTCATTTTATTTTTGGTTCTTTAGTGATTTTCATTCAATTAGTACATAAATCTAAGTATAAGACAGATTGGCTTTTCCTATATGAAAATTTCGAGTTCATTAGAGGTTATTGCTCTTAAGGTGATTGAGTAAGTACAATTAATGTCAGGTAATCCTCTAGTGGATCGATTCACAGAAGAAATGCACCTGTGTTGGTTGTTTTCCCGGGCGCACCCGAATTGAGCGCAGCGGTCAGTATCTAATCCTTGCATTCCAGGGCCCCTTCATTTTTGGTCCGAATTGAGTCAAATATCCATTTCACTACCATTACCTGCTACAAAGTTTGCTATTCTTCATCTGGTCCTTCTATTATGAACGAAAATTCCTGGAAATTTAATTTCTGTATTTGGTTTTATATGCAAAAAATTAAAATCTAAAGCGAAAAAAGTGACTGAAAACCCATACAATTCAAAAGAATATCGAACAAAAATTAATTGAATCATCTTATATCAAACATGTAATATATATTGTAACTAATTAAATACAATTTATTATTGACAAATTAAGCAGTTTTTCGGATTTCAAATGCTTGCAAAAATATATTAAAATTTTTTTTTCAAGGGAATCATCTTAAAGTACAAGGTACAAGAATTTATTTTAGTACCATTATGAGTACTAGAACGTCAGGTTCCTGCTCTACGCTGTTTTAAAAAATTTCAAGGACGTGAATTCTCTCAAAAAGCTAACGTAATCAGAGGACCTCGCTTCTAGATTCGGATTCAGTGAACAAAAATCTACGAAAAACACCTACATACTTTCATTCTAGTTTACAACAGAGAATGTTTTGTTGTGGTGCTGTGATAATAGGTTCATTAAGAAGCAGCCATGCATTTCTCAGAAAACATTAGTTTTGATTTAAAATATTTATATGCAAATATTAGTTCATGAAATTTGAAGCTACAACAAGGATCGAACCTTTGACGTTCAGTCTCAGTATGTAGATATAATCATGTCCCATCGCTCTCACTCACTGAGCTATTTTATTTTTCAACAATTATTTTTATTTCTCGTTTACGAAGTTGAATATTAACAAAAGTATCATAAAGAAACCTTGAAATATATTTCTAACTGTAATTTGTTTAAGATGGACTATTTTTTCGTCTCATCATTATTTTCATATAGAAAACATATTTATCTTCACAATTTAAATGTAAACGATTACCATTAAGCCATTTCCCTTCCAGGGTAGGCGTGACACTACTCGATTCGGGTAGTATTTCTAGGTGGATAGTTTCTTGTAGTAAATAACTACAAGTGTGGGCTCACCACTCCCACGACGCCAACAGCACGCAGTAGTATTCTCGAACGGTCACCCATCCAAGTACTAACCGCTCCCAACACTGCTTAACTTCAGTGATCTAACGAGAACTGGTGTTTCCAGCATGGTATGGCCGTTGGCAATCAATTTGCAAATCATACATATTATAACTGATCGGCTGACCGTCATTAGCTATATGATTTTATTCTTTATTTCGGTTTGAAAAATAGACATTTGCTAAAGAATCTTGTGCGCAATAATAACTTTTCGGTACGTAACATTCAGACAATAATTATTTTTCATCAACTTAAATTATCAATAAATTACTTTAAGCATTTTTTAGACCATTATAATAATTTTAAAATGTTTCTATTAATATGATTATACTTTATGAATGATAATTTTTCCAGCTAGAAAAGGGAAGGAAAAAGTTTTGTCGCACCCTATCCCTTTCCCAGCTTTATGATTTTTTACAAAAATTTCCCTACTCTTTAATAAAATGTATTCATTATGTAAATCAATCGATGCAATTTTTTCAAGCTATTAGTGGGGAAAATAAGCCCTCCGAATTTCATCGATTTATCTACAAATGTTTTCAAGTTATCGTGTTCACAAAATAGTGTGACACACACACACACATCCACCCATCCATACAATTCTTGACATAGTAGTCGCTTTAAGTAAAGGGAGGTTGTATAGTGAGGGAACGAGTAGTAGTGGAGGGGGCTCGGTCCCTAGGCGCAATTAGGAACTACTGAAAAATACCTACCTGACCGCTACGCTCAATTCGGAAAAAAAAGTGAGGGTGGTTAACCGGGCGCTCAATTCGGTTGCACCGGTTTTCCCATCAAATCAAATAACTTGTCAAAATATGGTAAGTCTAATTTCTTAATTCATAAAAGATAAACTAATGACCTAATGACAATCTCTTTGATACTTTATGACCTGTCGCTCAGTAGTATCTGTCTAATCTGTAAAGGTGCTGTGGGAGCACGCTCAAACCCTACCGCATGGGCTGAAGAGCGTTCGAGCCTCAGGCATTGTGTCCTTCTAGAGAGAGAGAGAGAGAGCTCGGAGAGAGGATGAGTGAGCACAGCCTATCTTTATTACGAGATGAATTTATACCTTTAGGACTTTTCGAGTCCTTCGCAAAGTCTCGATATTTACTTCCTGCTATGATTTGTATGCCAGGGATTTTAGTGACCAAGTTTCGAGCAGTACAACTCCTCTTTTTTTATCGTAAATCGCTGGGATACAATTCCGAGCCTTCCAAACTCTATTATTCAATTGTTATTGATCTTGGGCTACGGTACAACCTCCGCTTTGCTCAATAATTGAATAGCAGAATTTTCAAAAATGGTTTGTAAATATCGCATGAAGCAGAAGTAGCAAATAAAGTCCTGAAAGTGATTTTATTTAAAATCACGAGTCCCGATTTCGCGTCAGAAAAATATTCTTCGATTGCGACCGAGAGCGCCAAGGAAACAATCACTAAAATTGAATGTTCTGCGTGAACAGTTGAAGATGATACAATCGCCTTTAACTCTTGATCAGAACGCTTCGCTTTTGGAAGGTTGGGTGAAGAGCGTGGCAAGGCAAGAGAGGATGCAATCCTCTGACCTTCCCACGAAGTGTTCACCCTGAGATCCTGGCTATTTGGGCACAAGATTTCAGAATGCCGTTTTTCCGCCGGGAAGTTCTTTTTATATGCTCTGCCTCCCTTCACCCTCTCCCGCTTGCGTAATACTGCTCGAGTGGGAGAGTTCGAGCCTGTGCCCTACAGATTCTCCTGAGTGATGCAATTTTCTCTCTATATCACTCAGGAGTTGCTATTTTTGCCCAAGCTCAGGCTACCCCTGTAACTCACAGGTTATAATATATATATATATATATATATAAAAAAAATAAAGTTAAACAACCACCGCAGGGTACCACTAAGAGCAACTGCCATCTAAAAAAAAAAAGATGTCAACAGCCCCCAGTGGAACCGCGGTAAAATACACCTATGGCCACGTCTCACATCCGTGAGATGGGTGGTCACAGGGCACGACGAAATCACAACGACAGGCCGGCGAAACCCTCGTGTGTCTTGAGGACACGAAGCGACCCAAGGATGACAGCTTTCTGCATCCATCTCGCAAGTGCCTTGGCATATTTTTGGCACGCGGGTATGGCTTTGAGGTTACGAACCAGTGATAGTTTAGCACCTCCGAGAGCACCTATCACAAGGACAATTACTCGTACCGAATATTTTGGGTACAGTCGTTGCAGCTCTCTTTTAAGGTCTTGATACCTCTCCTCTTTTTCTTTCTCCTTTGCAGTGATATTGTATTCGGACGGAGCCGAGAATTCGATCACGAATATAGTTCGTTTCTCGAAGTCTTGGAGAACAATGTCAGGCCTCGAGTGCGCAACGGAGACTGCTGCCCGAAAATCATAGTTCCAGAAAATCTGGCACTTCTCGTTTCGGACAATTGACTCTATATCCCTTGGAGCGTTCGGCAGGGCAGGGTCGCGACCAACACCCTAAGAGCGACAAAGGTGGTAATAAAGTACTCTTAGGGCCGCGTTATGTCTATAGATATACGTTGTTCCTGCGTGGGTTGGACACCCCGATAGTATGTGTTCTAGGTACTCAGCGTGTGCATGACACGCTCTGCACCTATCACTGGGAACTTCTTGACATAAAATGCGGTGACGGTATGCTAAGGTGGAGATGACACCGTCCTGGCATGCGAAAATAAAGCCCTCTGTACCTGAATTGAGCCCTGATGATTTGAGGAAAGCAAAAGTTTGCTCCTTCGACAAGGACTGTTTTTCTACATTTCTGTAAAAGTTTCCGTGCATATGCTTGTCGAGTAGCTCTTGGTGAAATTTTCCAACCTCTGCTTTCTTCACTTCGGCTTTTAGACGTGAAGCATCTAGATGGAGTAATGCACTTTCCTCACTTCTGATATTAAAATTCAGGCCAAGGGTCTCGGCAGCTTGCTCCGCGGCTTTGTAAAGGAACGCTCCTTCGCCAATCATCTCGTGGTTTCTGACCATCTTTAGGAGAGGATCTCTGCCATTTGCAACGATGTAAGCTGTACTCAAAATAATTCGGTTATGAAGACACTGGAGATTCAGAAGTCCGCGTCCGCCTTGACGGCGTGAAATGTATAATCGCGGAACTGACGAATTGATATGCAAGCTTTTACGCATATGCATGATCTTACGCGTGGTGACATCAAGGGCCTTAAGCTCGTTCTTCGTCCATTGAACCACCCCAAACGAGTAGAGTAGGACCGGGACGGCAAGCATGTTAGTCGCAGATACCTTGTTCAACGCCGACAGATTGGAAGACCAAATCTGTCGAAGAAGATGCTTGTATCTGCTTCGGAGAGACTCCTTCACTGATGTTACGTCCTGAATGCGGCTTTGAGGCACGCCCAGGTATGTATAGGTCTCTCCAGTGTTAAGATGTCTAATAACACTTATATCGACAAGCTCAGGGTCCTTGGGAACGCCAGTAATCTTTCCTTTCTTCAAATGAATTTTGGCACACTTTTCCAAACCAAAGTCCATCCCAATCTCTCCTGTGTAGTTCTTGACGATATTTATAGCAGTTTGAAGTTTGCTTTTACCAGCGGCATAGATCTTCAGGTCATCCATATAAAATACATGAGTGACCTTATGCTCACGCTGATTAGTGTCGCCACAGAGGTATCCAGGAGAATTTCGTAGTGCGAGAGATAGAGGCAGAAGTGTGATGCAAAAAAGTAAAGGGCTCATACTATCCCCTTGAAAGACGCCCCTCTGGAAGGTGACCTTGTTCGTCGTCACTCGATGATTCCTAGATGAGATTGTAAATCTAGTTTTCCAAAGAGGCATCAATCTCTCTATGCATCTCACTATGTGTGGATGTACCTTCAAGCTTTCCAACAGAGAGATGATAAGTCTATGAGAGGTTGAATCGAAAGCTTTCCGGTAGTCAATCCAGGCCATTGAAAGGACGCGCCGATGGACTGTAGCGTCTTTACAAACACACCTGTCAATCAGCAGGTTCTCTCGACAGCCTGCTACACCTTTTTTCGAGCCTCGTTGTTCGTACATCTCTCGCCATACAGGCTCAATTCGTCGAACAATCCTGTTGTTTAGGACAGCTGTAAAGATCTTATACAGTGTGTTCAAACAAGTTATTGGCCTGTAATTCTCCGGTTTGGACAAGTTGCCTTTTTTCGGTAGGAGTATAGTACGTCCTAACACCAGCCACTGCGGAATGGGCGTCTCCGACTTTAAATATGAGGTGAATATGCCTCTAAGTGCTTTTTTCACCTCTTCGGCAGTGACTGATGGGCACTCCTCATCAGATTTTATGAGGTTGTCGCAAAACTCCTTGAAGCGGATGATATTGTCAGTATCTTCTTTCAACTCTAGTGTTTTCGGGATCTTGTACACCTCTCTCCAAAAAGTCTCTACCTCCTTGGGCTTGGGTGGATTTTTTACAAAAACAGGGGGATCACTGAAGAGGCGTGATGGGTCAGCAAGAAACTGTTGATTCTCCCTGATCCATCTCTCCCTCTTCTGTATCCTCCTCCTTGCGTCAGATAACAGCCTTATTTTGTCAACAATATGCTGCTTGATTGTCAGCAGCTTTGACTTGTTCAGTGTGTGATTCAAGGTCCTTAGTTCTTGGGCGAACTTTCGAACCCTTTCCGTGAACGGTTTACCAGATGTTATGTAGTCAATCACACATTGAACACGGGACGCATTCTGTCTTGCCCATCCAATTTTCTTGTTCAGTTGATGCAAGCGTCTTTTGGTCTTTTGATCCATCGTCGGTTTCAGCCTTCGATTTGAATCAGCCAAAGCTCTCGCAGCACCATAAACTGAGCAATTGATGGTCCAGAGGTCGGAATCTTGCGAGATATCTCGACGAAGGGAGGCATCCATTTCAGCCAGATCTTGGGGCTTAGGAGGAACTTGCATGTTGATGTTCCTCCTTGTACTGAAATTGCGATCATCTTCCAGAAGGTGCCTGGTTTCTGCGGTTGGTCTTAATGTCTTAATATATATATATATATATATATATATATATATGTGACCGTCCGCGAAGAAAGGGAATATTAAGCTACAAACATAGGCATGATAAGCGTACGCGGAGACCGAACGAGAGGCCTACGAAAGCCAGCCCCACCACTTACCACTACAGCGGTACGAGACGTGTCCGTGCGCTGCATTAGCTCGTGCCTAAAATTGTAGTTGTACGTGGAGGGGGTGCTTTTCGTAAACGCATCCCGACTACTCAAATGCTGGCTTGCGAGCTCTGCTACGATCGCCCGTCCTGTAAAATTCAGCTTTGACGCATGAGATCCCTTTCTTCGCGGATGGTCACACATATGTGGTGCTCAACCGGAGACTACTGTATTATGTTACGTTGGCACGTTCAAATCATGTTCCCCATTTAAAACAACCGACATTACAACTTTGTATGTTATTCTGTATACAGTATTTGGATATTCTAATAACTTATGCTACTGCGTAGATATCTCAGCACCTATTATACTGAACAATGTCTTCAAAAATGCACATTTCTTCGATTTCTTCTGTTGTTCTTTCGATTTTGAAATACAATTTTGTAGTTTTTTCAAGGTTACAATTTTCAGTGGTTGAAAATGGAAATAAATTGAAAAATAAATGTCAATTCTCAGCTGTTGAATATTGAAACAAATTAAAAATTCAATTTTCAATTGTATAAAATTAAAGACAATTTATAATTCGGCAAATTTCGTATACACAGACAGTTCTTGAATTTTAAGGTTTAATTCTTTAATTAAAAAACAGAAAAAAACTCATGTTTCAATGACAAGTAAAAAGGCCGTTTTAATTTTCAACTGTTGAAATACTTAACAGTTGGACATTCAACGGTCAAAAATTAAACAAAATTGTATATTGAATTTTCAACAACTGAAGGGTAGAAATGCAAAAGGAGTCAAGCGCCAAATTTTCGAAATCGGGTTTATTAGCTGAAAAAATCAGATAAATTCTATTACACATGCCTGCCAAAGGATTTTTTTTGGGCATCATTTTTCAAAATTTGTGTTCTTGTGTTCACAGTTCGAGAAGCTTTTCTAACCACAAAGTAAAAAATCAAATTTCATTTTTCTCGACACTAGCTAATTATTTTTAATTACCATTGACTCCCTTCCGTTCAGCACTGAATAACCTAAAACCCAATTCCTCATTTTTTGGAAATATGCCAAATTATTACTGCTATCGTCATTATTTTGAAGTTGAAATGTCAGTTTTACACCATGTCGAAGTCATAATTGGATTTTCAAATTTCGCGAAACTGCATGATTTTTTTTAAACAAACTTTTTGGAAATCAATTCGTCCATTCAATAGCTAGAATTCAAATTTTTAGTTTTTTCTTAAACTGCAAATTGACTCCACAATTAATGTTGAAAGATCTTAAAAGTCGATACGGACCCAAAATCTAACCTTGAAACGTGACCTGTTTCATTCAATTTCTCGAAACCGGATAGCTTTTTGTGAGCAAAATTTTTTTAGTTCGATAGAGCATGAAAGTATCTCGAAAGTACTTTCTTATTTTTTTCATAAACGGTCCCGCTGAATTTACACCATGTTTTTAGTCTCTCCTGAAAATAGTGAAAAATGGCGCTTGACTCCTTTTGCATTTCTACCCTTCAACCGTATTTTCAACAGTTTAATAATTAACTGTGGAAAGTGAAAAAAAAGTTTAATTCATTTCAATTTTAGCAGTTAAATTTTCAACTGTTTGAAATTCAATTTTCTTCAATTTTCAACAGTTAAAAATGAAATTGAAAATTTATGTCTATTCTTAACAATTGAATTTCCATCAGATGGTAATAATATTATAAATTGTCAACTACTGAAAATTGAAACCTTGAAAAAACTTCAAAATTGTATTTCGAAATCGAAAGAAAGACAGAAGAAATCGAAGAAATGTGCATTTTTCAAGACATTGTTCAGTATAATACGTGCTGAGATATCTACGCAGTAGCATACGTTATTAAAATATCCAAATATTGTATATAGAACCACATACAAAGTTGTAGTGTCGGTTGGTTGAAATGGGCCTGCCCCACGCGAAAAATGTATAAAAAATTCGTTTTTCTCGTTTTTCTCTGAAAGTATCGATTTTATTGAAAAATGTTGGGAAAATGTTTTTAGGTCTCGGCGAAATACATCTTTTTTATCTCACTTATTTTTACGTACGATCAGTCTTTTCCCGGATAAATCGAAATAACGATTCAAAAAAGTGGAAAATGCAATATTAAAGTAAATTTTACAACCTCAAACAGGTAAATTTTTATTTACTGTCAGTTTATATACTGAGATGCGACTCTCTGCTTGTTCCAATTATATAGAGAATATCCCAGGACTCACGATGAGGGCCTGGTTGCATATTGAGTCCCACTGCAGATAGTCCCAACCACCCACATTTCAGGGCTTAATGCTATGTGCTACTATTTACCTCAGTTTCTTTTTGGAAAATTTGTAATGTGTTTTCGTTTTCATCTTCGGCATTTCCTGTCTTGATCGCAGCCGTGCCCTTATGAATCCATATCGATTTTTTAATCCAAGAACAGAAGCAGCAGCTTCTGTTACTGCTTTGACGCACTGTTCTACAGTTTGACTGTGGCGTGGGAAGCGGAGAGCTTTATTCACAAGGAGATGCCTTCGATCATTAACGAAAGATCTAAGATCATCATCAGAAATATGAGCAAGAAATGGTGGAGCTGTGAATGTGTTGAAGTTTTGTTTCTTCCAATTTACCATATCGTAATATTCTATTGAGTTAAATTTTAATTTTGGGTTTTGAAAAGTTCGAAGAGGAAGTAGACTGATCTTTTCTTTTCGGGGTCTTCCTCTTTTCCTAAACACTCTTTTCTTACCCTGCTGTTGGTTTGCTTCTTGAATTACGACCCGGATAGCACAAAAAACTCCGTGAAGGTTTCCTGACACTCGCAATGGACGGTTGGACAGTTTGGAAGATTTATTTAACTTAATTCGGTGCGCAGTAGTTTTCGGTGGGACCTATGGCTGCGCAGTAGTTTTTTTGACGCTCCTAGTATACTACCAGGGACACGTATCATGATTATTTCCTATATTTATAAAAAAAGGGAAACCAAAAATAAATAAAAATTGTAATTATTTTTTGTTCTTTCATTTTTTCAAGAATATGAGAAATGACCATAATACGTGTGTCTGGTGATATACTAGGAGGGCTAAAAGAAACTACTGCGCAGGCTTAGGTCCCATGGAAAACTACTGCGCATCGAATTAAGGTAAATTAACCTTCCAAACTGTCCTGAAACTCGCCGTGCAACATTCCTTCACAAGCGGAGATTTTCTTGATTGACCGAACCTTGCGCTAACCATTCAATGCAATATTCCCACCTTAAAATGCAAGTTTCACGAAATCTTCATGGAATTTTTTGTGCTATCTGGGGAGTTGTTTCTTTTTCTCATCGTCTCTTGCATTCAGTATGATTTGCAATCCCTTTTCTTTCACGGATAGCTTATCATCACAAATCACAGCCAGTCAAATTGTTTCAGGGTGTGCGCAGAAACTATTTCTTCCAATGACTTCGTATACCAGCATCCTTGAGTGATCCGGAAGGTATTTTGAACAGACCTTCATTTCCCAAACGTGTTTTGCAGCAAACTGTTTTGTCGGCTTACTTTTCATTAGAAACCAGAACGGCGCGTAAACTCTAAGAATGAAAGTCACCAAAAATACCAGGTTTTCTTATGGATTTTCTGTGGAAACCTACAGTCGTAGATACACTGAGTCATGCACGTTGGTTAACAACTGGTAATCGTGATCTACGACTGCACGTTTCCATAGAAAATTCATCAGGAAACATGGTATTATTGGTGACCCAGCAAAAAAAAAAGAATGTATACGGATTGGGGCGAATTAACATTTTTGTAATGCGCGTGAATCCCGTTTTCTGATTCGTTCGAACGCATTGAGACGCATTTAGATGAATTGAGACAGCGCGAATTGGATGGGTGTGAATTCGTATGAATGCGTGGTCGAGGTCAACCAGAAAAAAAATTAATAAAAAGTGCATGCGTCGAGACCTGAAACAGCGATCCCTCGTGTATCAGTCCAGAGTACCCGCCACTGAGCTACGAGACAATTTACTAAACATTTGCAATAAATCCTATGTGCCCTGCACGTTGGTTTTCCTGCTACGGATTGAATTGTATAAATCAACACTTGCTGAAATTCGCCGTGACGCATTGGGGCGAATTCAAGTGTGTATTTTACTCTCACGAATTCAGACGCATTGACCAATGTTGAAGCGTTTGCGTGCTGACGCATTGAAGTGTTTTCGCTGACCTCAGACTTTTGCACTGTATTCGTACGTATAGAAAGGTTCAAAATTGGAATACCGTCTTCACGAATTTACATGCATTGACACATAGGTCCAATGCGTCATTGTCGCAAAGCGGGATTTGCAGGGTGTCTTAGTCTTTTCAATTCAATTCGTATCAATACTTTATTTTTTGCTGGGGAATTTCATTCTTAGAGTTTACGCACCGTCCTGCTTTCTAATCAAAAGTAAACCGACAAAACAGTTTGCTGCAAAACACGTTTCGGAAATGATCCTCCGTTTAAAATACCTTCCGGACCACTCAAGGGTGCTACGAAGTACACGAAGTCATTGAAAGAAATAGTTTTTGCGCATACCCTGAAACGATTTTACTGGCTATGATTTGTGATGATACGCTACACTGTTAAAAATAATATTAAATTTAATATACCCATGTGTATTAAAATTAATATATCAATCATATGAAATCGCTATTAAGAGCGTGTATATTAAATTTCATATACATTCATGTTAGTCACTTACAAGAAAAATCAGATAATTCCATTTTCCACAAATTCAAAATAAGTTCAACATGAATTTTCGACTCTAAATAATAAAACATGATACATTCTTCCAGTTAATAAAAAATATAACTGGATTTTAAATTGAAAAAAGCAATTAAGCAAACAAATAACAGACCTAACCTACAATCAACTGTACTAGCATTAAATTTCTACTATTTAGACTGGATTTTAGAAAAAGTTCCACCCGTACGTCGCACTTTAATTATAAATAAAAATTCAGTCGACGAATTCTAGATTATTAATTTAATTGCGAATATTTGACAAGATTTAAAGAAATGAAAGCACTTTGAGTTTTCATGCACACTGCTATACCGACCTGTATATTAAATTTAATACACATGTATATTAAATTCACTACACCCATGTATGTTACATTTCAGTAGCGGTAGTGCATATTTGCTTCACACACATGTATATTAAATCTCATACAGATTTTTCTAACAGTGTATCCGTGAGAGAAAAGGGATTGCAAATTATACTGAAAGCAAGAGACAATGATAAAAAGAAACAGCTCGTAATTAAAGAACTAAACCAACAGCAGGATCACAAAAAAGTGTCTAGAAAAAGAGAAAGACCCCGAAAACTTGCAACATTCCCTCACAAGCGGACATTTTCTTGATTGACCGAACCTTGCTCTAACCTTTCAATGCAATATTCCCAACCTTACATTGCAAGTTTCAGGAAATCATCACGGAGTTTTTTGTGCTATCTGGGTCGTAATTCAAGAAGCAAACCAACAGCAGGATAAGAAAAGAGTGCCTAGAAAAAGAGGAAGACCCCGAAAAGAAAAGATCAGTCAACTTCCATTTCGAACTTTTCAAAAACAGAAATTAAACTTTAACGAAATAGAATATTGCTGCATGATAGATTGGAAGAAACAAAACTTCAACTCACTCACAGCTCCACCATTACTTACTCATATTTCTGATGATGATCTTAAATCTTTCGTTAATGATCGAAGGCATCCCCTTGTGAATGAAGCTCTCCGCTTCCCATGCCACACTCAAAGTGTAGAACGGTGCGTTAAAGCAGTAACAGAAGCTGCTGCTTCTGTTTGTGGATAAAAAAATCGAGATGGGTTCATGAAGACACGGTTGCTATCAAGATAGGAAAGGTCGAAGATCGAAAGGAAAGCAAATAAAAAATTTTCCAAAAAGAAACTGAGGTAAAAAGTAGCATATAGCATTAAGCCCTGAAATATGGGTGGTTGGGACGGGACGGGCTGCGGTGGGACTTAATATGTAACCACGTCCTTGTCGTGAGTACTGGGCTGTTCTTTATATCATTGGAACAAGCAGAAAGTTGCATCTCAGCATATAAACTGACAGTAAATCAAAATTTACGGGTTTGAGGTTGCCGAATTTACTTTAATATTATACCTATTTTTCTATACATTTTTCGTGTGGGGCAGGCCTCAACATTATTCGATTTTAAAAATCTTTTTTTCAGGGTAATTGTGATATGAAAATACACCTTTTCCCGCTGGTCCCAAATTGGCTTTGGACCCACTCCGTCGGCTTGCGGGTTCGATTCCCGCCTCGCACTCTGGAAGAGTCTCGGTGGCCCATGCGGTGAACACTTGCCTAGCAAGGGAGTTGTTCATCTCCGGAGAGTCGTGGGACCGGTACCTCTAGAGAAAAAGGTTCTCTAAGTACTTAAGGCGGTTGCTCTTGGTGGTTCGGAACCCACCTTAAACTGTAGGTCCCCCTCCCACCACCAAGTATGTGTGTGGGAGGTGTGTGAAGGAATAGGGAAGAGATACAAGAACAATGTAAACCCTTAGGGGACACATTAGAAGCTTCCATTCCAATTCCAATTCCTATATATATATATATATATAATATTATTATCAGATATGTATTAGATATATATAT
>CAKNXH010064085.1:199693-215409 GCA_932178445.1 Andricus quercusramuli
ATATATATATATATATATATATATATATATATATATATAAAAAGAGTTAAACAACCACCGCAGGGTCCACTAAGAGCAACCACCATCTAAAAAATGTCAATAGACTACAGTAGAACCGCGGTAAATCACAGCCATGGCCACGTCTCACAACGGTGAGATGGGTGGTCACAGGGCACGAGGAAATCACAAGGACAGGCCGGCGAAACCCTCGTGTGTCTTGAGGACACGAAGCGACCCAAGGTTGACAGCTTTCTGCATCCATCTCGCCATCCATCTCGCCTTGGCATATTTTTGGCACGCGGGTATGGCTTTAAGGTTACGAACCAGTGATAGTTTCGTACCTCCGAGAGCACCAATCACAAGCACAATTACTCGCATCGAATACTTTGGGTACAGTCGTTGCAGCTCTCTCTTAAGGTCTTGATACCTCTCCTCCTTTTTTTTTCTCCTTTGCAGTGATGTTGTATTCGGACGGGGCCGAGAATTCGATCACGAATATAGTTCGTTTCTCGAAGTCTTGGAAAACGATGTCAGGCCTCGAGCGTACAACGGAGACTGCTGTCCGAAAATCGTAGTTCCAGAAAATTTGGCACTTCTCGTTTTGGACAATTGACTCTATATCCCTTGGAACGTTCGGCAGGGCAGGGTCGCGACCAACACCGTAAGAGTGACAAAGATCGTAATAAAGTACTCTTAGGGCCGCATTATGTCTATAGATGTACGTTGTTCCTGCGTGGGTCAGACACCCAGATAGTATGTGTTCTAGGTACTCAGCATTTGCATGGCACGCTCTGCACCTATCACTGGCAACTTATTGACATAAAATGCGGGCACAGTATGCTAAGGTGGAAATGACTCTGTCCTGGCATGTAAAAATAAAACCCTCTGCACCTGAATTGAGCCCTGATGATTTGAGGAAAGCAGAAGTTTGCTCCTTCGAAAAGGTCTGCTTTTCTACATTTCTGTAAAAGTTTCCGTGCATATGCTTGTCGAGTAGCTCTTGCTGAAACTTTCCAACCTCTGCTTTCTTTACTTCGGCTTTTAGAACTGAAGCACCTAGATGGAGTAATGCACTTTCCTCACTTCGGATGTTAAAATTGAGGCCAAGGGTCTCGGCCGCTTGCTCCGCCGCTTTGTAAAGGAACGCTCCTTCGCCAATCATCTCGTGATTCCTGACCATTTTTAGGAGCGGATCTCTGCCATTAGCATTGATGTAAACTGTACTTAGAACAATTCGGTTATGAAGACACTGGAGATTCAGAAGTCCGCGTCCGCCTTGGCGGCGTGAAATGTATAATCGCGGAACTGACGAATTGATATGCAAGCTTTTATGCATATGCATGATCTTACGTGTAGTGACATCAAGGGCCTTAAGCTCGTTCTTCGGCCATCGAACCACCCCAAACGAGTAGAAAAGAACCGGGACGGCAAGCATGTTAGTCGCAGATACCTTGTTCAACGCCGAATGATTGGAAGACCAAATCTGTCGAAGAAGATGCTTGTATCTGCTTCGGAGCGACTCCTTCACTGATGTTACGTCCTGAATGCGGCTTTGAGGCACGCCCAGGTATGTATTGGTCTCTCCAGTGTTAAGATGTCTAATAACACTTATATCCACAAGCTCAGGGTCCTTGGGAACGCCAGTTATCTTTCCTTTCTTCAGATGAATTTTGGCACACTTGTCCAAACCAAAGTCCATTCCAATCTCTCCTGTGTAGTTCTTGACGATATTTATAGCAGATTGAAGTTTGCTTTTACCAGAGGCATAGATCTTCAGGTCATCCATATAAAATACATGAGTGACGTTATGCTCGCGCTGATTAGTGTCGCCACAGAGGAATCCAGGAGAATTTCGTAGTGCAAGAGATAGAGGCAAAAGTGTGATGCAAGAAAGCAAAGGGCTCATGGTATCACCTTGAAAGACGCCCCTCTGGAAGGTGACGTTGTTCGTTATCAGACGATAATTTCTAGATGAGATAATGAATCCAGTTTTCCAAAGAGGAATCAATCTCTCTATGCATCTCACAATGTGTGGATGTACCTTCAAGCTTTCCAACAGACAGATGATAATTCTATGAGAGGTTGAATCGAAAGCTTTCCGGTAGTCAAACCAGGCCATTGACAGGACGTGCTGATGGGCTGCAGCGTCTTTACAGACACACCTGTCAATTAACAGGTTCTCTCGACAGCCTGCTACACCTTTTTTCGAGCCACGTTGTTCGTACATCTCTCGCCATACAAGCTCAATTCTTCGAATAATCCTGTTGTTTAGGACAGCTGTAAAGATCTTATACAGTGTGTTCAAACAAGTTCTTGGCCTGTAATTCTCTGGGTTGGACAAGTTGCCTTTTTTCGGTAGGAGTATAGTGCGTCCTAACACCAGCCACTGTACAAAAGTCTCCGACTTTAAATATGAGGTGAATATGCGGGCCAAATGTTGGTGTATAAAAGTACACTTCTTCCACCAAAAGTTCTTGATACAATCTGGTCCAGCAGTGGAAAAGTTCTTCGTGCCTCTAAGTGATTTTTTCACCTCTTCGGCAGTGACTGATAGACATTCCTCCTCAAATTTTATAAGGTTGTCGCAAAACTCCTTGAAGCGGATGATATTTTCAGTATCTTCTTTCAACACCAGTGTTCTCGGGATTTTGTGTACCTCTGTCCAAAAAGTCTCTACCTCCTTGAGCTTGGGTGGATTCTTTTTTCAGAAACAGGCAGATCGCTGAAGAGGCGCGATGGGTCAGCGGGGAACTGCGCTTCACCGGTTCTTCGTCGTGTTTCCATCTAAATTATTTTCAGCACCCCGAACTCTATGATGATCAGCATTGTTTGCCCACCCATTGTCGGGTGCTCTGCGCCTTCGATCGTTTTGAACCGCATCTACAACATTTTGGTGTCTTGGTGGTTTAATTGTTGTTCCCACGAGCAGCTAGGGAAAGGGTTCGTCTATCCTTGTAGAGCCCCGCGTGCAAGGATAAGGCTGATACTCTGAGAGGTGGCTCGGTATACCAGGGTCACCGTTAAAGACACCTCACCCAGGTGCCATTCAGCTTTCGGCATGGTTCCTACGCCTTCGCTTAGGGGTTATTCCTTCGGGACTATCCCTGGACAATTGTCCGCGACTGCTGATAAATCATTGTAACCATATTCAGCAGAAGCCCTTGGTACAGGGACCCTCTATCCGCAACCCGAGGACGCGTTCGGTGGCTTTGTCATAGGCCCTTCGGTTCTATTCGAAAGGAATCGAAACCGAAACTAATATATATATATATATATGTGTATATTTGTGTGTGTGTGTATATATGACCGATCCGTTTGATTGAGGGTGAAATGCAGTTGTTTTTTAAATTGTCGGATTCTAAACAGCTTCGCTAATCTTCTTAATAAGTTACTTAGAAAATTGTATCCTTGATCTGTTGATACACTTTTCGGTGAAACATAAATGCATATAAATCTTTTGATAAATGCGTCGGCTATAGTAATAGCTTGTTGATTTGGAAGGCGTACGGCCAATGAGTGTTTTGTGAAATTATACTGAATGGTCAAAATGTTTAAATTATTAGATGTTTTAGGATGTAGACCAGCTATTCCCATATAAATTTTTTCGAACGCTGTACCAGGTGTATTAGTAATAACCATCGGGCTTTTCGTTTTTACGCGAACTAATTTTCTTATTTGACATTGTAGACATAATTGTATGTCTTTTTGAATATCTAACTTCATGCTTTCCCAAAAATGTTTCTGTCTAATCTTGTTCTAATTTTTTGTTACTCCTTTATGACCTCCTACTGACGATGCGTGTGCTTCTTAAATTAACTGATATTTTGTATATTTAGTGGGATATTGTGTTATTCCCGAACAAATAATAACTTTCATATCTGATTCAGAAAATGATGTTTGTAATGTGTTTGATATAGCTCCTATGGTATGTTATTACCATATGGTGTTTTTGTTATACTGAATGACTTTAATTTAAATTTTTTGCTAAATGACGTAAGGAAAATATGCACAGGTTTGTGTTTTTAAGGCTTCTGTACGATTATCGTTTATTTCTCCTTCAATAGGTAGTGCAATGTGAAATTGCTTACCTTTCTTAATTTCTTTCGTGAGTCCTTTTTGAAAGACATTTTGTCACGACATTCTACAATATTTTGTTTGTTGATTAAATGGGCCGGATAATGGGATTTTAATAGGGGGTGGTTCCGGGGGTGGACGATTATGTACTGATTCTATCGCACTTTGGATTTTCAAAATCATCTTGAAGTATTTTGTTTTCCTTTTCTTTGTTATTATCTGTATCGTGTTCTTTGTCAGTACTTTGATTTTATTATCGATATCATTATTGAGATTATAATAATTAACATTTTCGTCGTTAAATTGATCACAAGAATAATTTTAATTTTCATACTCAAAATCATAGTTTTCTTCATCATCATTATCTTCTCCAAAATTTTGTTCATTATCATTTTCTTCATCTTCATTGTTTTCTTTTTCACATCCTTCTTCTTCATTTTCTTGTTAATCTTCTTCTTCTGATGCACTGGTGCTTGAATTAGTACATTTCGTGAGTAATGTGGACTGACGGCCTTTTTGAAATGATTTACAAAAACATGGCGCGAGTTTCAAAAAGAAAAGCCCTCAGTTCTCAGGAGTCATGAATGTTACTTTTCAGAACAAAATCATAAATGGCGTGCTTTCATTATCTCCATGGAAAAATGCAAAATCACGTTTTGAGTCGGTGAAGGTACGCACGAGCTATACTTCATTTTTGTTCTAACGAGCGTGAATGAGACAACAAAGTATAGTGTGTGAGGCGATAGGAACACTCTACACTCTGCGTTAGAAACATCCACTCACCAATCCGCTATGAATTTTTCTTTCTATCTTTGTCAACAACGGTCTCTCTCTAGCGTTACAAAAATTCGGAGACACGCACAAATCGAGCTCTTTTTTAAACTCTACATCACGCCGTGCTTATTGAACCCTATTTTGTAACTCATCCAACGCACCGCCATACACCGCTCAAAACGCGTACTTTTGCGTTTGTCTATGGAGACATGAAAACGCCATTTTTATGATTGCGTTCTGAAAAATAATTTTTATCTTCATCTTCACTGGATTCTTGTATTTCTGCTTCATCAGATTTTCTTATTTTATTTGTCTGAACTCTTGCTTTTGAATAATCGAAATATTCGGGATTGGAATCTGAGTCTTCCATTGTTTCAAGATTTTTTATATTTTATTTTCTAGGCCTACCTTTTTTTTAACTGTAGGAGTAGGGATTACTTTTTGTTTTTCGAGCATGACCTTGCGTGGCCTACCTCGCTTTTTGATTTCCAAATTTGTATTTTCAAATTCTTCTTTTGATTCTCCTCTCTGAGAATTTTCGGCAATTTTTTTCTTTTTTTCTTTATAACTTTCATGTATGTCTGGATTTTGTTTTCTTGGTTTACTTCTTGTTAACATATCACGGTGAGCCTGAACCAACTTCAACCTAAACTTCTTACTCAACGCAGATTCTTTGCAGGATTTAATTCTTTGATGTTGCCGGAATATTTTAATAGATAAATCTATGTACGCTTTTATACATAAAATATTTAGTAAAAAAGTTCCTGTAAACTTTTGTGACAAGCAAAAACTGGATCTTCTATAGAGGGTTTTACAGCCCTATTCGCGCTACAAAAACCTCTATAGAAGACCCAGTTTTCGTTTGACACAAAAGTTTATAATACATTTAATTAAACATGTTTATCAAAGAAAAAGATATCTCGAAAAATTAAAATTAGAATCTTTTTGGCTCAAAATATCTGGGCAATATCAGAAAACTGAATTCTGCAAAGAGTTTTTGTTGAGTAAGAATTTTCAATAACCTTAGGGATGAAAAAACCTCTATCTGCACTACAAAAACCTATATATAAGACACAGTTTTCGTTTGACACAAAAGTTTATGGGAATTTTTTTATTACAAATTTTATTTATTACAGCATACACATAATTAGAATGTTGTATTACAAAAAACAAAATTTAAAAAAAAATCGAAATTTGAATTTAAAAAAAAGGGCTTGTTCGATTTTTTTTCATTCTTCACTTAAAATATTCGGGCAACATTAGAGAATTAAATCCTGCAAAGAGCTGGCGATGAGTGAAAGGTTTAAGTTGAAGTTGGTTGAGGTTCACCGTGATAGCATTCCATTTTCTAATTAAGAGAAGCAAAACTCCAGTATTAATTGATTAAAAATTAATTAAATTAAAAAGTATTAATTAAAAAAACTCCATTTCATTTCGATTTTTCTTGTTTATTTGAATTATTAATTTCATCAAATTCATCATTGGTATCAAATTTATTTAAAAGATTTGTAATCACTGAACTCATACCCTTTAATATTCTTACATCTGGATTTTGAATGCTTTCTTTAAAATCATTAAATAGTTGCTCATAGGCTGGATCATAATTTTTCTTCATTGATGATTGTTTTGATTTTTTCTTATTTTTGTTAAAACTTGGATTTTTTTATTCTCCTATTATTTTCACAATTAATGTTTTTAAAAGCTGAACTTGTGCTTCCACTTGGTGTTGATTCAACGTTAGTAATATTTATTTTAGTTTCAGTAATTTCGCTCTTTAATTCTTCTTGATATATATTTCTTCTCGATTTCGCATTTCTTGATTTGATAATTCTTCTGGATTATTCACTTCTAGATTTGATAAATTCTTTAGTATTTCTTATTTTTTTATATAATATTTCTTCTTGATTTCGCCTTTCTTGATTTAGTAATTCTTCAGAATTTCTTGGTTTAATAATTCTTCATGATTTCGTATTACTTGACCTAATAATTCTTTATGCTTTTATATTCCTTGATTAAATGATTCTTTAGGCTTTCGTAATTCTTAATTTAATAATTCTTTATCGTAACGTAGTTATTCTTCATGAATAATATTAATTTGGTCATACGGTCATATAAAAGGCAATGGATTCGGATGTTAAAGATTCAAAATTTATTTGTCATGTTTAACCGACGTATGTTCCGACCTAATTGAAGGTCTTCTTCAATGGTAATTATCGCCTAAGTTAAAAATTAATATAATTGTAAATTCTAATTTAATATACATTTTTTTATAGATGCCTAAAAAGTTAGTTTAAAAACATTTTTCTTTTATTCACCTAGAGTGATGCTGAAAGATCATTAAAACACTTCAATTCTATTATTTATATTATGGTCATTTTGGAGTAACATTTTTTAGTTTATCCATATTGCGGTTTTTATATTAAAACTTAGTGTTCATTCAAGTAAAACATGATCTGTCCTATTTTTTTCATATGCTTTATCAAAATTGAAATTAAAACCTGAAAAATTTGAAGAGGCTTCAATATTAAATAATAACTACATTTTTGACTAGACGAAGTGTTGTGTTTTGTACGAATAACCATATACTATCAATGCATTAGAGATCAGGCTAGTTTTCATTCAGTAATTAAGAAGGCTGATATTAAATTAGCATCCCAAATGAAAAGTGCGCCAAAATTTAACAAAATTTTATTTTTGTTTATTATTTTTTTATTTTTTGAACAGTTTTAAACCATTTTTTTTATATAATGCTTAGGTAAATTTTGTTAATATTTAATATTCCTGTTTTTGAATTAATGGAGATTTTAATATATTTATTGATGAAAATGGACTTAATAACTTTTCTCTTATGAGTATTGTTTTCTCGAGCTAAAATTTTGATATTATCCATTTTGAAATCAAAATAATGATTTAATTGCCATGCATGTTGTGATAAACCAGTATTTTGATTTCCTAGTTCACAATCTCTTTTATGCTCGTATATCCGAGTTTTTAATCTCCTGCCAGTTTCTCCAATATAAATGTTGTTGCAGCATTTACAATTAAACAGATATACAACTCCAGATAAATTTTCATTGTTATATTTATCTTTATTTTTAAAGAAAGGAAAACTATTTAGTGTGTAGTTGTTTGTGAAATAAACATTGATGTTTGAGGGCCTCCGCTCCCTGTACATATATTTACATTTCATCCTTAATCTAACTTAACCGCTGCTTACATTCTAATGATTCGCCTTACTCAAAATAATAATAATATTACAACTATTACTTTTTAAACTTCCAAAAACTTCCAGGGCTTCCGTTTTCTCTTACCATCAAATACATTTTCAACGATTTCAAAATTCAAAATTTTGCTAGTTTCTTTCCTTTAAACAGGATTACCCGTTTGGCTCTGCCCTGTTCCCTTGCTTTCTCTTACTTCTTCCAGTTTCTTCACCCATAAATCCACTTCGTATCCATTTGCTCTGCACAGATTATCCTCTTCATCCATCTCATATCTAAAAGATCTCACTCCTTGACCCATTCTAAACCGTACTACCCTATTCCATTTGTTTTGACCATCTGACGTACGTCGAATCCATAATCTTTGTCCACCTCTCTTCTCCTTGTCTTACTAATAGCTCTAACTCTATCTCCTGCCACTGCAGTACCCCTTCTTATATATCACAGAACCTCCTCATTTTTTCTTTTCTTCCTCCCATTTCGAATTTCCCAAATTGCCTCTCTTCTCCTTGTTCCGGACTTCGTCCAAGCATACTTGTACTATTCTGCTCCCCTCACCCCTTTTCAGCTTCTCTCCAAACCTCCAGGCTCTCTTAATTTGTCTAGTTACCATTTTTTGCCTTCCTAGTTCTTCCCTTAACATGTATCCTGGGCAACTCCAACTAACCCCCATTACCCATCTCAGAAATCTCTCATGCATGCTTTCCACTTTCCTATGTTCCTTCCATCCCCAGACCTCCACTCCGTAACACAACACCGCCCAAACCAACGCATCAAACAACCAAACCCTCATTCTCCAGTCGTCATTGAACCTTCTCTTTCCTATACTCCATACTTGGCCCATACTTTACTCGCACATTCGATTCTTTTCCTCACCTGCACTTTGTTTCCCCCTCCTGCCTCAAACCAAAAACCTAAATAACAGATCCTCCACACTTTCCACTGTTTGTCCTTTCATCTTCCAAACGTAACCTATTTTGGTCGTTCTACTTCTGAAGCTCATCACCTTGGTCTTTCCTACGTCCACCGTCAGTTCTTTTGTTGCCACATGCTCTTCGAAAATTCTTATCATTAGGTTCATCCCCTTCTCATCGTCTGCTAATAGAACTACGTCGTCCGCGTATGCTAGATAGTATAGTTTGCTATTACCCAAAATCGTCCCCCCTTTCCCTTTCTCCTCTAAGTCTGCTAGCAGCATATTAAATAGTAACGGACTCAATGGACACCCTTGCCTCAGACCTCTTCCTGTCCAGAAAACCTCCCCTTCCCCCTATCTTTACCCTACTCCTGGTTTCAGTAAAAATCTCCTTTATCCTCTCCACTAACCTTTCCTCTATTTCCCTCTCTTTCATTGCCTTCCATAGCACTTTTCTATTCACTGAGTCAAAAGCTGCTTTAAAGTCTACGAACAAGGCGACTAATTTCCCTCTTCTTCTCCCTCAGTTTCTGTTAACTAAGTAGTTGAGTACATAAATATTATCTATTGTCCCCATCCCTTTTCTGAATCCCGTCTGATTGTGTGGGATATTTTGTTTCTCTTCTATCTGATTCTCTAACATTTTCTTAGAATTTCTGCATATATTTTAAAACCCACTGGCATGATAGTGATCCCTCTGTACTCTTCTACCTTCTCACCCTCCCCTTTCTTGAAAAGCTGTACCACCAGCCCTGTCATCCACTCCTCCGGCCACCCTTCTCCTTTCCATACCTTGTTCCAGCTCTTCCACATCCCTTCCCTAATCCCTTCACCTCCATACTTTATCGCATCGTTCTTCATACCGTCCTCTCCTGTATCCTTCTTTCTTTTCAGTCTACTTATCGCCTCATCCAATTCTTCTCTTGTTATTTCGTTCCTTTCCTCCATTTATCCCTGGACTATCCTTCTGTTTTCCGCTTTTTCTACTTCTTCTTTGTACTTCTTCTTTCCCCTTTGCTTTTTCCTTTCCAGCATCTTCTCATGTTCTCTTTTTCTCCTGTTGTACTCCGCCTTCTATATTTCTCCTCTCCTCCATTTTCTTACACACTTTTTCATTCTATCTTTACTCTCCCTGCATTCCTCGTCCAACCAGCCTCTCTTTCTCTCTTCTCTCTCTTCTTTTGTACCTATCTCATCCCTTACCTTCTCAATCGATCCTTTCAACCTTTCAATTAACGAGTCTACTCCCTCCTCCTTTTCATACCTAACATTCTCCTTTTCCATTTTTTGTTTAAAATCTTTTTATTTGTCTACCCCCTAGACTCCCATTTTCATGTTCCTTTCTCTCCCTCTTTCCTTTCTCCCTCTGCTGCGCTTATGGACGCCATCTTTCAGTGTAGCTATTACTGGGAAGTGCTCGAACCCTATCTCATTCCCCACATCCATACTGCATATCATATTCCTCATTCTTTCTTCCGCCAGGAGTGTAGTCTATTACTGTTTCTCCCTTACCTATAAATGTGATCTCTCTTTTCTTGTCTCCTTGCATATTGCCATTACATATGAACCATCCTGTTTCTCCTATTACGTCTATTCACCTCCTCCCCTCCCGCTCTATCTCGCTATGTTTGGAGCCCCTTATATAGGCCTCCTTTCCTTCATCTCAAGTCCCTCCCCCTTGCTCGCCAGTCCAGGCATTCAAGTCACCTCCTATCAAAACCAACTCTTCCTTCTTTTCTTCCGTCGACCTCCTTATTACTCTCCAACCTTCCTCTTCCCCTCTTCTTCCATATACACAAACCACCGCTATTTTCACTTTTCCAATTATAATCCTCCTTACCATTGCTCCATGCTTTTCCTCCCTGTTTTCCTCTGTTCTACCTTTTACTGCCAATTCTTTTCTCACCCCTGAGACCATGTCGCCCATTCATCTACCTTTAACGTGTTCCTTCCTTGCTTCTTGCATTGTCCACACATAACCTTTAGGTAAGATCCTCCTCTTCCCCTTCCGATCCTTCTCATCCGCCCAGGTTTCACTCATCATAATCACATCCCACTTTTCTAACTCCCGCCAGAAACCTTAATTCTTGTTCTTCAAGCCTGATACATTCCAGAAAGCTATTTTCACGTTTTTCTCCTCCCTTCCCTCACCTATCCTCCTCACTTTTCATCCGCCTTGCTTTTTGGAAACCCCTCTGTTTGATCTCTAACCTCTTTTGCATCACCCATGCTCTCTGTTTCATTTGCCATCTCCTTTTCCTCTGTCTCCATGTCAAATCCTCTTCAATTCTCTCCCTTCTTCCTTTCAATAATTTTTGTTCTCTATAATTTTCTTTTTCTCCTCCTCACTCCCTACTTTTACTATAAACATTCCTTCTTTCCCTTCCTTCGTCATTCCTATTCTCTCAAATCCTTTTAACCTTGCCCGAATTCCAATATCTCTCAGCAGATTTTTGATTTCCACTTCCCCTGTTTCTCTCTCTACTTTCAATCCCTTGACTACTATGTTATTCTTTCTCTTCGCCCTTTCTTCTCCTTCGAATCTTCTTTCAATCTTACTCAGTCTTTTCTTCAATCTTTCATTTTCATTTTGCAAGTTATCACTCCCTTCTACTTTTCCCGCATTCTCTGTTCCCTTCCCCATATGCTCATTCCTGATTTCTAATTTGCTTATCCGTTCTTCCAACTGTTTTATCTCACTATTTTTCTGTTCGTCAACCTCTCTCTGTCTATTCTCTACGCTCTCTAGTTTACCCCATACCTTGTCTTTCTCCTCTTTCCAGAGTTTATCCCACTCTTCCCACTTTTCTCTTACTTTTCTCACTTCCCCCCTAACGGCTTTCCCCTGCCTATTCATATCATCCAGTCTCTTCCTTGTTTCCTCTCTAAACCCTTTTATAAGGGCTTCTAGCTTCTCAAAAATCCCCCCATCCGTCACGACCCTGGTCGGGTGTCTCCAACGTCTTCTCATCGCTACTGTCAATTTCTTCCTTCTCCCCACTAACCGCTCTCTCAACATCGTCAGTTCTTGTTTCATCCATTTCCTGCCCTCTGTCGCCCGTTTGTGGACTTCGTGCGGTCGGAATTCCTACGTTACCAAGTAGTCCACGACGTTTTCTGCTGTTTACTCGCCTACCACTTGCCCCCCTTGCCCGACAACTATTTTTCTACTCCTAACCTCAAAAAATTCGCACGCTCCAATTTCCCTTTCTCCCAACTTACTTTCACCATTTACACCCTTCTTCCTTTACACCTGATCTCCGCACTCAGTGCCCTTCCTGCATCCACACACGCTTATTTCCTTCACCAAAGCCAAAAAACTCAACACTTGACACAAAAGAGTTCTCTCACGATCGGTACCGAAAACGGAAGCCAATTGAAGTAAGTAATTATTTGTTACTGAGGTTTTTTTTAATTGTTTTAAATTTTTTTTCGGAATTTAATATCGCATAATTCCACATATCTATCAACCAGTCCTTTAACTAAACCTACTTATTGAGCAAATAAGTGATGAGAATTATAATTTAAATAACTTCCTGACCATGACATTTTTTTATACCAATTTGTGATTAAGTTTCCTTCCGTAGTTTTTTTATTGATTACTCTTCATAATTCATTATTATTTTTTTTTATTATTATTTATTTATGTTATATATTTATTATTATATTTATTATTAAAAAATTATTTAATTATTAATGAAAATTAATAATTAAGATTTATTAATCATAAAAACTCCGGAAGGAAGCTTAATCACAAATGGGTATAAAAAAATGTCATGGTCAGGACGTTATTCAAATTATAATTCTCACCATTTATTTGCTCAAAAAGTAGGTTAAATTGAAGGACAGGTTGATAGATGTATGAAATTAAGCGACATTAAATTCCGAAAAGAAAATTTAAATTAATTTAAAGAAACCTTAGTACAAAATAATTACCCACTTCAGTGAATAAATAACATAATCAAAGAAAGAATATTTGAAATATATAATAGTTCCTCAAAAAATAAGAAATGGAATGAAACCTATGAAAAAACAGACCTTGAAGTTTCTATATCATATATTGAAAATCTCTCAGAGCGTCTTAGATCTTCTTTAAAAAATTAAAACATCAATGTTTATTTCACAAACAACCACACACTAAATAATTTTCCTTTCTTTAAAAATAAAGATAAAGATAATATAGAAAATTTATCTGAAGTTGTATATCTGATCAATTGTAAATGCTGCAACCAAATTCATATTGGAGAAACTGGCAGGAGATGAAAAACTCGGATATACGAGCATAACAGAGATTGTGAACTAGGAAATCAAAATATGTACTGGTTTATCACAACATGCATGGCAATTAAATCATTATTTTGATTTCAAACTAAATAATATCAAAATTTTCGCTTGAGAAAACCATACTCATAAAATAAAAGTTATTGAGTCCATTTTCATCAATAAATATATTAAAACCTCCATTAAATTAAAAACAGAAATATTAAATATTGACAAAATTTACCAAAGCATTATATTTAAAAAAAATTATTTAAAACTGTTCAAAAAATAAGCAAATAAAAAATAATAAACAAAAATATATATTTTTTTTAATTTTGGCGCACTTTTCATTTGGGATGCTAATTCAATATCAGCCTTCTTAATTACTGAATTAAAACTAGCTTGATCTCCAATGCATTGATAATATATGGTTTTCCGTATGAAACACAACACTTTGTTTAGCCAAAAATGTAGTTATTACGGGCTATATGGATATTATTACAGGCGCGCGGCTCGCAAGTTTGAGCGCGCCTGGGGTGCGCGACTGTTGGTTCTCGCGCTTCGCGCTCGATAATTAATGTATCTCGCGCTTCGCGCTCGACTCTGTATTTACCTCGCGCTACGTGCTCGGTCTTCGTATTTCCCCAACATTTGTGCAATTATCTTTTAAAATTAAAGGTGAAAGTATCGACAACTGCAATTTAGTGATTGTGAATTCTCTTTCGTTAAAGCTCCTTCGGCTTTAACGAATACATTCTCATCACTTACCTCGTGCTTCGCACTCGATTTTGTCCAAAATGCGAAATTTTTACATTATATGTTCAACATTATTATATCAAATGTATATTTCATACATACAACTGTACGTCGGCCTGTGATTGCTTATTAGATATTGCAAAATAAAGTACGAATTGTATATATCATTATCACATGAATATATTTTGCATTTAATTTTATCCTCAGATACCGTGAAAATTTTATATCATTTCAATAAATGTAAATTATTACAATTCATAATATGCATTGATATTAAAAACAGACGTATTTTCCTTGTCCTATTTTTATAATTGAACAGAAGTGCGCATCCTATATAAAAAAAAAACAATTTTGTTATTATGCATTTTATTGCAACTAGTGTTGATTTTACATAGATTCAATTTGTTTATTTTCAATGTTATTTTTTACGATTTGAACCAAAAATATGCATCTTAGCGTGAAGAGGTTCTAAGAAAATTTTGTAATGTGATTTAGGTGAAAAATTTTGTTAGATAAAATGTTATTGTATCGTGTATCTTTTTTCCAAAAAGTTAATTTTTTCATTTCAAATGTATTTTTATAAAAAAAGTTTATAAAAAATTTGTAGATCATTTTTGGTTGAACAACATTTGTCTTAATTTTTTTCGTCTCTTGTGTGGTTTTTCCAAAAATTTATTTTTTTTTATTTTTAATGCCATCATTTATGATTAAAACAAAAAATACGATTCTTTAAAAAAATTATTTTCCACAAATTTGTATAGCTCTTTTTTGTGTGAGTAACTTTTGTCTAATAATTTTTTTCATAGCTTATGTCCTTTGTCCAAAAATTTAATTCTTTCATTTTTAATTTTATTTTCTAAGATTGAAACAAAAACTATGGATTCTATCAACAAGTGATAGCCAATAAATTTGTAGATCTTTTTTGAATGCACAATTTTTGTCTATTCATGTTTGTACGTACCATGCGTTGTTTTTCCAAAGATTTAATTTTTCCATTTTTTCTATTTTGAATGCTATTTTTTGCGAATAAAACAAAAACTACGCATCCTATCAAAAAGTGATCAATAACGAATTTGTAGATCTTTTTTATATGCACAATACTTGCTTCTTCATTTTTTCCCATATCATGTATATTTTGACCGCAAAATGGAATTTTTGATTATTTTTTTGTGCGATAAAAATTTGAATTTCCGATTTTTCAAGAAAATTAAAAAAAGTCTTATAACAATATTGTAGGGTGTTCAAAAAGAAACATTTTTCTTCTCCTGATTTTTTTCATATCGTGCGTTTTTTGGCTTAAAATGTCCATTTTCGTTTGTTTTTTGGAATTTTGTAAATGCTATAACTCCAGTAATTTTTGTTTGATCAAGAAAAGTAATTGGGATAAATTGTTTGTCTTTTTGAGTACTAAGAATATCCGTACATAACATTTTTTAATTTGGAAAAAAAGTGGTCTCAACAATTTTGAAAAAGTGCTCACCTTTTGAATTTTTATCCAAAATGGCTGGCTAACGAAGTTGACCTTCATTTTAGGACACTTCATGAGTACACCAAAGACCAATCCAATCTGTCAATTCTTTCGAAAGTTATCGTGCTAAAAGACTAAAAATCTACATACATACACACATAAATACCCATATGCAGCCAGACAGACATATTCACGAAAACCGGTTCTTTGGTTTCAGAAGGGTTCAAGACTTGGACATTTGATAAAA
>CAKNXH010064085.1:215509-230011 GCA_932178445.1 Andricus quercusramuli
AAATTTTACACAAATCTAATACCTTCTCTGATGAGAATGTAATAGGATAGATCATGAGCTAGTTAAATGAAGACTAAGTTTTAATATTAAAACCGCAATGTGGATAAACTAAAGAATTGTACTCCAAAATGAGTATAATATAAACAATAGAATTTAAATGCTTTAAGCATTTATCAACATCACTACAGCTAAATAAACGAAAAATGTTTTTATACTAACTTTTTAACTATCTATCAAAAAAATGTATATTAAATTAGAATTTACAATTATATTAATTTTTGACTTAGGTGACAATTACCTTTGGAGAGGACCTGCAATTAGGTCGAAACGTACGGCGGTCAAGCATGGCAAATAAATGTTGATTCTTTAACATCTGAATCCATTGCCTTTTATATGACCGTATGACTCTATTCACTGAATATGCATAATCATATAAATTTTTTATCATTTCTTATTTCTTTTTTTTTAAATTCTTCAGGATATCGCATTTCCTGATTTAATAATTCTTCATGATTTCGTCTTTCTTGATTTAATAATTTTTCATGATTTCGTATTTTTTTATTTAATAATTCTTCAGGATTTCGTAATTCCTGATTGAGTAATTCTTTGTTTGAGATTTCATCAGGATATCGTATTTCCTGATTTAATAATTCTTCATGATTTCGCATTTCTTGATTTAATAATTTTTCAGAATTTCGTAATTCTTGATTGAATGATTCTTTACAATTTCCTTGGGATAAAGTGACTGCAACTGCATAACCGGAAGAATCGGTTGTTGAAACAGGCACAGCTAAGGGCCTAAGTTTTAAAAGATCTGCATTTGCTGTCACTTGTTTGATCTTTTCACAAGCAAATTCTAATATATTATTCGTAAAACTGTCATTTTTGGCTTGAACGAAATTTGAAATGAAATAAAATTTATAATTCGGGGTGATGTTTCAGCGTGAGTCCCCTCGCCTCTCACATCGAAAATTGAGTCAAATAATTTGCTTATTACACTGTATGTGCACTTCTCGTTCATCTTTGTCTCACAGTTTTTTCGGAAAAACGTCACATACTATTATTATTATACCATTAAGCCATTTCCCTTTCGGGGTAGGCGTGACTTGCTTGGTTGGAAAATAGTGGAGTATAGATGGGTATATAGGTATAAGGTAGATAGGTATGTAGGTGCAAGGTATGGATATTTTAGATCGATCTAGAATTCTCGTGTTATTTGCCTAAATGACACGTTCATTCCACAACACTGCTCCGACCTAGATTGCTGATCAATCTCTCAAGCGATCACCCCAAGTGAAGAGCCTCACAAAATTGTTATGTATGGTTCCCCACTTGGGCCCATTAATATACAAGGTCTTTGTTTCAGGCTTCATTCACTCTATTGTCACTCTGTTTACAAACTATTTGTCGCCACACTTTTCTGTCCTGGCATACTACTCTCGCTTCCTTCACGTCCATGCGTTTTTTCATGCAACCTCTGGACTTTCAATGGCTTCTTATGTCTCTTCGAATTACTGTCTCATTCACAGATTCTAACCATTATTGTCGGCGGTCTACCTCTGGGCATTCTGCCTTTTACTTTACCTTTATACACTTTTTTGGTCAGTCGTTCATCTTTGATTCTTTCGAGATGTCCGAACCATATTAACTGAATTCTTTCCCATGTGTCAACTATTGTCTCTCCTGTACCACATTCTTTGAGGATTATCTCGTTTCGGACTTTGTCCATCAGTGTTTTTCCGCATATTGTGCGCAGAGGTTTCATGCCAATCGCGTTAATTTTACTCCTGTCCTTTTCTTGACAGGTCCATGTCTCGCTACCGTATAGAACAGTCGGAATGAATATAGAATTATGCATGGCCATTTTAACTTTTTTTGATATGTTTTTATTTGTTAGGATGGACCATGCTCTACCGATAACCTGCACACGCAGAAAAAAATTCTGTTGAACTTACAGGATTTCCAGTTAAAATACGGACAGCATACATTTTCTGTACAGATTACTGAATTTTCTGAAGAGTTTACAGAATTTTCAGTTATTTGATGAATTTGCGGGTATTTTCTGTAATATTGACTGAACTTTTCTGTCAAATTGACAACTTCAAATTGTAAAATCTAATAAAAAAATCTGCAAAATTACTGAAAATCAGTAAACTCTGCAGAAAATTCGGTAAGCATTACAGAAAAGCTATGCTGTCCCTATTTTAACTCAACATCCTATAACTTTAGAAGACTAATTCTTCTCTGTGTGCTTACCCTTATTTATGCGCCCATCCAATTCCTCATCTATTTTTCTCTCGCTAGTGAATAGGCTGCCCAGATATACCATACTATTGAACGAAAGAGTGATATTTTTCTGTTCCAGGCACTGTGTTTGCTGATGCGAATCTCCTCTTAAGTTCTTGAGTTGTGATGGAGTGATTTTCTTTGAGACTAAAGAAAAGTAAAGTTTCAACTAAATTTTTCTTAGCCCATTGATACAAGGCTTCAGCAGTCAAAATCGGATCTTCAGATGACGCTTGTAGGCAAGCACGCGCTGCAAGTCTCTTTAAATGTCCCTGAAATTTTCTGCTGAATTAACATTCATGTTGAGAAAATATTCATCATCAATAGTATGTGATGTTTTCCCGAAAAAAACTGTGAGGCAATGAAGAACGAGAAGTGCACATACAGTGTAATAAGCAAATTATTTGACTCAATTTTCAATGTGAGAGGCGAGGGGACTCACACTGAAAACTCACCCCGAATTATGAATTTCATTTCATTTTAAATTTCGTAGCGCATTTTCGCTCAAATAAGAACCTCCTCAAGGTTCATCATTAAGTTGACCTCTAAAGCTGGAACAACTGTAATCGATCCACAACAGATTTGCCAGTTATGTAATCTAAGAGAAAATGAAGATCTTTTACACATCCTCGCCATATGTCCAATCTACTCGCCCGTTAGAAATCACTACTTGCGCAACATTCTTATGATAAACGAGAACAATCTTCACCTATTATTTTCAAATATAAACCCTGGAATGCTTCGCTCCATATACAATTTTATAAGTACATGTTTAAAAATCAGTGCTTTCTCTCAATTCGAATAATACACTGCCCGAAATCGACCAGTATGACGTAAAAGCCACGATATTATAACTTTTCTTTCAGTTTGATATTTATCTTCATTTTATCGATTTTTGTAATAGTGGCCTTCCCTTGCCAGAGAATCTTGTATTCTCAAAGGCAATCAATATACATACATACATACATACATACATACGTACATTTTAATTTTCGTTCAAGCCAAAGATGACAGTTTCACGAACCAATGATGAAATTTCGCCCCACTGTCGACCATGGCTCATTTTAAAGGGAGAAAGTCAAGCTTCCTTTTAGAAAAATAACAAAGTTAATTTGGATAACTCTTGTTTAGGCGGGTACACTTAACGAATTTTGCACATAACATAATATATATATATATATATATATATATATATATATATATATATATAAACCCAGGATCAGAATTAGTACATTAGTCTACCTCCAAATTTTAAATCGGACAGAAGCTCTGCTCAAAAGTACATCGGAAAGTCAGTCTAACTACAAAATTCAAATCGGGCAGAAGCTCTGCCCTAGAATACATTCTCAAGTCAATATTAAAAGACAAGATAGATTCTAGTTATTTGAAAACCATTTCCAAGTAGACGAAATACAATTTGAAAGAATAAAGTAAAATCAGTTAGTGTTGCGCTTCGAAAATTCAATCGAACTGAAGTTGATTGGAATTTCTAATTCCTTTAAATAAAGTGAAACTAAACCAACAAGATCCTTTTGACAATTCCATTATCATCCATACCCTTGAGTACGAGCAGAGGACCTGAGCTTACCTGCCCACTAATAGACTCCTTCGGAAAATCCTCGTTGTCAACCCTTGCAACGGTGAATCACTAGAAAAGGATATGGCGGAGAAAAAATGTAAAAATAAGTCCCGTGGCTCTGAGAACCCATTTTGAAACCACGGGAATTTGAATAAAAATTTTTTCAAAAATATGACTCCATGTTCATCACCAGCGATTTAAAAAACTCATAGAGACAAATTTTGAAGCCACGGGACCATTTATCAAATTTTCTGACCGTCATACTTTATCCGCAATTTTGAATTTTGGAATTTTGACTTCAGATTCGTAATTAGCGACACAAAAATTCCTGAGACTTATTTGCAGGTAAACAACTATTGTTGATAAGTCACAATTACTTTTAGTGTGTAAAGAGGCTGCATTTTTTCACTTTGTTTATTTATAAGATCCATTGTTTTGTTAAAAACTCTCTTTTGTTACACTTTTGTTAAAAACTGCTTGAAAAATATATAAAAACGAGTATAAAAAGGTGCCATACATGTAAGGTACTATGCTACAAGGGGTTAAGTGGGTCTTTTTGACTTATCGAAAATGCTAGAAGAGATAAATTACCGAACCTAGATTTTTCTCCAAAAACTGTTCAAAAAGGTACTTTTGCGTGAAGAGATCATTTCCATTGCATTGCAAAGAAAAATTTGCAACAGGAAAATGAAAAAGGACATAATTATGCGAAACACTAAAAAAAACCGCTGTCTTTAATAGGTTCCAAGTTATGGTGTTTTAAATGTTCTCACTTTCTTGTATTTTTAGGAGAAAATAACGAAATCAGTTCCATTTTTTTAAAATAAATCGTCTCAGGTTCAATTTGTGTCTATAATGCCAGAAAATGAAATAAAGTCTACAATAATCTGCAATCGAATCTTTTGCCATGGATATGCCATAAGGATATGCCATGGATATATTTGCCATAACAAAATCTTGCTATCAGCACTTTTGATGAGCATCACTTTCAAGTACAGTAATCGGAACCTATAAACCTATTAAAGATAGCGCATTATTGTTTTAAAGTCTTTCTCATATTGATGTTGGACATTTTGCTCTGCAATGGAATGGGAACAATCCATAAACGCAAAAGTAACTTTTGGAACTGTTAAAAAAACCCGGGTTGGCAATTGATATGTTCCAGCATTTTCCTAAATATCAAAAAGGACCCATTAATGAAGGTTTCACATAAAAAATATTGCGTCTCTAATATTTTCGGGGATTTTAATCATTTTTCCGAAAAATGCCTGCACTACTATGCATCTCGCTACGTGTGGATGAACCTTCAATCTTTCCAACAGATACATGATTAGTCTATGGAAGGTTTCTTTGACAGCTTTCCGGTAGTCAATCCAGGCCATCGAGAGACAGAAATGGTGGAATGTTGCATCTTTGTAGACGCACCTGTCAATTAGCAGGTTCTCTCGGTAGCCTGGTACACTTTTTATCGAGCTACGTTATTCGTACATCTCTCTCCACACCGGTCCCACTATCCGGTTATTCATGTCGTTCAGGATAGCTGTCTAGATTTTACACAGCGTGTTCAGACAATTTATTGACCTGTAGTTCTCTGGGTTGGAAAAGCCTTTCCTCGGTAGGATAACAGTGCGCCCTATCAACAGCCACTGCGAAATAGGCATCTCCGACTTTAAATATGCGGTGAATATGCGGGCCAGATTTTGGTGTGTAGAAGTAAACTTTTTCCACTAGAAGTTCTTGATACATCTGGTCTTGCAGCGGAAAAGTTCTTCGTACTTCATAAAGAGGAGCGATGGATCAGCGAGAAACTGTAGATTTTCTCTGACCCATCCTTCCTTCTTCTGTATCCTCCTCCTTGCGTCAGATAACACTCGTATTTTGTCAACAATATGCTGCTTATTTGTCAGCAGCTTTGACTTCTTCAATGTGTGATGGTAGAGCCTCAGGGCTTGGGCGAACTTTCGAACCCTTTTCGTGAACGGTCTACCAGATGTTATGTAGTCCATCACACACTGAATACGGGACGCATTCCGTCTTGTCTATCCAATCTACTTGATCAGTTGATGCAAGCGTCTTTTGGCCTTTTGATCCATCGTCGGTTTTAGCCTTCGATTTAAATCAGCCAAATTTGATTCTGCAAAGTCAACTGAACAATTGATGCTCCAGAAGTCTGACTCCTTCGAGACATCCTCATGAAGAGCGGCACACATTTCAGCCAGATCTTGGGGCTTAGGAGGAACCTGGATGTTAATGTTTCTCCTTGTCCTGAAATCGTAATCATCTCTCAGAAGGTGCCTGCTTTCCGTGTTTGGTCTTAATATCGCTTCATCCTCTTCGTCTGCGGCTTATTCATACATGTCTGCTGGAAGCGTTTCGCGTACATATCTCTTTTTCGGGAGGTAGACGGCTTGATTTCGCAAAAGCAGATGCGAAACTTGCTGAAGCTCTAGGTGTTTCTGGCACCACAAAGCGTGCATACGCGCCATAAATCCTCCATGAACAGGGATAATGCTGGCATCGCAGCAGTCCAGCATGTCATCCTTGAGTTGATCCGTTCACTAAATGTGAGCATTTACAAGTTTTTGGTAGTTTGGTGTTGTCATTGTTGTTCCCATGAGCAGCTAGAGGAAGGGTTCGTCCATTATTGTAGAGCACCGCATGCAAAGATTAGGCTGCATACCTCTTGAAAAATGGATATGTTCGCGGAGCGCAAAAAGCCGACACTTTCTGAGATATGATAACGATTTCAGTACAAGGAAGAGCATTGGCATGTAGGTTAAAGTGGGTCGTTTTAAATAAATTTTCGAAATTGAAAACATAATAGCCCAGCAAAAAAGAAAGAATTGATACGGATTGGGGCGAATTAACATTTCTGTAATGCGCGTATATCCCGTTTTCTGATTCGTTCGAACGCATTGAGACGCATTTAGATGAATTGAGTCAGCGCGAATTGAATACGTGTGAATTCGTATGAATGCGTGGTCGACGTCATTCAGAAAAAAAATTTATAAAAAGTGCATGCGTCGAGACTTGAAACAGCGATCCCTCGTGTATCAGTCCAGAGTACAAGCCACTGAGCTACGAGACAATTTACTAAACATTTAAAATAAATTCTATATGCCCTGCACGTTGGTTTTCCTGTTACGGATTAAATTGTTCAAATCAACACTTGCTGAAATTCGCCGTGACGCATTGGGGCGAATTGAAGTGTGTATTTTACTCTCACGAATTCAGACGCATTGACCATTGTTGAAGCGTTTCCGTGCTGACGCATTGAAGTGTATTCGCTGACTTTAGACTTTTGCACTGTATTTGTACGTATAGGAAGATTCAAAATTGAGATACCGTCTTCACGAATTTACATGCATTGACACATAGGTCCAATGCGTCATTGTCGCAAAGCGGGATTTGTAGGGTCTCTTAGTCTTTTCAATTCAATTCGTATCAATACTTTCTTTTTTGCTGGGAGCGCGGAAAACTTACCTTTGGGCATGAGATGGTTAGAGCTATTTTTTCGGTCAACATCCTCCGTCTCCACAACGCGTTCAAAGTTTCTAAAATTCGACAAATTCGAGCATTTTCTTATAAACTCGCAAAAAATTTTCCCGACTGTCCAAATTGTTTTTTTTTCACTGAAATGAACTTAACTGATCATAATTCATCCCTGGGTGTTTGGGACCCCGTCCTGTAAATACAGGGGGGAGGAAAAAGAGGCCAAATTTGGCTAATATTTGAGGGTTTTTGCGCGTGAGTGAAGTGCAGCTCCATCGCCTGATGTGCCAAAGCGACCCTAACCCACTACTACGTGACGGTGCCCCATCCCCTTCTCTGCCTTCTGTCGCCCCCCCCCCTACCCCCCGGCTTGCCTCGTTGTCTGCCCACGCCGCACGGCTGCGATTGACAGCAAGCACCTAGAGGCACACGTACCGCAGCTTGTCGATTCTCTTTCGAGTGGCTGGCGAGCAGTCTCAGAACGTTCGCGTTTTGTTTTGTCTTCGACGTGATCTTGTGGATTTTCAACTATGGAAAACTGCAAAAAGCGTAAAATATTGATGCAGTCTTTCATGTGTCCTCTGTTTGACACACCGAGTGACCTGTCGAGTTCCACTCTTCCCTCATTTGAGGATGTTATAAGATATGTCAGGAAGAACGACAAAAACGACTTCAGCGTTGAACAGCACAAATGTTTCTTTCGGAGCTATTGCTAAGCCAGTAGCTGAAAAGGTAACATCCATTTACGACAAAGTTTCTATTCCGACAGTCCCTGAAACAAAGATTTAGCAAAAGATACAATTGTATCTCACTACATACATGCACATTAGAAAGAGTTACGACAAAGACCATCTCAAAAAAGATTCTAAGTTTCAAACCAGGTACAAAAAGTTCAGGACTACATCTTCAACATTGGTTGAGGTGGCTTCTTGCAAGTGTCCTTTGAAGAGGAATTGCGTCTGTGCAAAGCCTGTCCTCTCTTGCATCTGTGCTGAACCTAATGTTTGCAAATGTTACTGTGAACAAAGTATTAAAATACCAAAGTTAGAGTTGCAATTTATATATGACCAAAGAAACGAAAAGAGGGGTGCAATAGCGTAAATAGACCAAAAAAATACGGCAATACTTACCAAAAGGCTCATGGGATAGGAGAAACAGCTACACATAAATAAAAAAAGTGAGCACCCGTACAAATAAGGTTCAGGGGGATGAAGTTGACGCCGTCACTTCAATTACGCCTGAGGTGTCTCCTGGAAAGGGCGTAATTGTACCTGGTTTGAATCTGAGAATATTTTTTGAGATGGCCTCTGTCGTAACTCTTTCTAATGTTCATGTATGTAGTGTGATACGATTGTATCTTTTGTTAAGGGCATGTAACACAGTCAAATACCTACATTACCGACCTCACTTTGCATCTTTCATAATCAAATAATGTACATAAACGTACTTTACTGTCGGTTCTTGCATTTCTCAAAGTTTGAAGCCGATATTTCACTTATAAAAAAAGTTCTTAGGTTAAAAAAAATGCAACCGGTTTTAATTTCTTCGAAAATAATTTTTTGCGAAGTTCCTCCTCGAATAAAGAACGTAAGCGTAGTTTATTGTCTTCTCATACATTTTCCAAAGTTTCAGCACGATATTTTATTTACAAAAAAAGTTCTTAGATTAAAAAAAAATTCGGAAAATTGAAAAAGTGAGGTCGGTAATGTAGGTATTTGACTGTGTCACATGCCCTTAAGCCCTTGTTTTAGAGACTGTCGGAATAGAAGCTTTTTCGTGTGCATGACACGCTCTGCACCTATCACTGGGAACTTCCTGACATAAAATGCGGGCACGGTATGCTAAGGTGGAAATGACACCATCCTGGCATGCAAAAATAAAACCCTCTGTACCTGAATTGAGCCCTGATGATTTGAGAAAAGCAAAAGTTTGCTCCTCCGACAAGATCTCTTTTTCTACATTTCGGTAAAAGTTTCCGTGCATATCCTTGTCGAGTAGCTCTTGGTGAGATTTTCCAAACTCTGCTTTCTTTACTTCGGCTTTTAGACGTGAAGCATCAAGATGGAGGAATGCACTTTCCTCACATCTGATGTTAAAATTCAGGCCAAGGGTCTCGGCCGCTTGCTCCGCGGCCGTGGATCTCTGCCATTAGCAACGATGTAATCTGTACTTAGAACAATTCGGTTATTAAGACACTGAAGATTCAGTAGTCCGCCTTGACGGCGTAAAATGTATAATCGCGGAACTGATGAATTGATATGCAAGCTTTTATGCATAAGGATGATCTTACGTGTGGTGACATCAAGGGCCTCAAGCTCGTTCTTCGTCCATTGAACCACCCCAAACGAGTAGAGTAGAACAGGCACGGCAAGCATGTTAGTCGCAGATACCTTGTTCAACGCCGACAGATTGGAAGAACAAATCTGTCGAAGAAGATGCTTGTATCTGTTTCGGAGAGATTCCTTCACTGATGTTACGTCCTGAATGCGGCTTTGAGGCACGCCAAGCTATGTATAGGTCTCTCCAGTATTACGATGTCTAATAACACTTATACCCACAAGCTCAGGGTCTTTGGGAACGCCAGTAATATACATACATATATATATATATATATATATATATATATATATATATATATATATAGGATAGTCGGAGCAATCCCTTCGAGGTCATCAGTTAGATGCACAGATTCAAAGCACTGTCCTGGTGTGTTATGTAAGTTCATGTGTGTGTGTGTGTGTTCATTACTCGAAAGCGGCCAGCGACCATCGAGGTTATTGACATAAAATGCGGTAACGGTATACTAAGGTGGAAATGACACCGTCACGGCATGTGAAAATGAAACCCACTGTACCTGAATTAAGCCCTAATGATCTGAGGAAAGTAAAAGTTTGCTCCTTCTGCAAGGACTGTTTTTCTACATTTATGTGAAAGTTTCCGTGCATTTTCATGTCGAGTAGCTATTGGGAAATTTGTCAACCTCTGCTTTCTTCACTTCGATTTTCAGAAGTGAAGCATCTAGATAGGGTAATGCACTAACGATAAAATTCAGGCCAAGGGTCAAGGGCTGCAAGCTCATTCATCGTCCATTGAACCACCCCAAACGAGTATAGTAGAACCAGGAAAGCAAGTATGTTAGTCGCAGAGACCTTTTTCAACGCCGACAGTTTGGAAGACCAGATCTGTCCGAGAAGATGCTTGTATCTGCTTCGGAGAGACTCCTTGACTGATGTTATGTCCTGAATGCGGCTTTGAGGCACGCCTTGGGATGTATAGGTCTCCCCAGTGTTAAGATGTCTAATAACACTTGTAACATAACTGTTACTATAATGCGGGACTCAGTACGACCCTGCGCGAAAGGGTTGCCGGACCGCACTCGAGTCAAAACGGAATCCCCCGAGGGGACCCGAACAAACTCAAAACAAAACAAACAACATAGACTCTCGACAACAAGGGAAAGGTCAAGCAGACACTCTAGAATCCACACAAATAATACAGATACTGATAGCGAACCTGAAAATAATTTAAATACTGAGACAATCCCAGCAACTTATTTTCCTTTCGGAATGATCCAAACATCCTTCCAAATTATGAGTAATTGGCCAATTAAATTTCGCAGTAATAAAGACGATAGTCCCGCGCATTTCCTTGAAGAATTAAAAAGATTTAAAAGAGGTTATAAAATAAACGACCGGGATATCTTAGAAAATCTAGACGCACTATTAATCGAAGATGCAAAAGATTGGTGCGAAATAAACAAAAATTCCTGGAGGCATTTATCTGATTTTTTCGAGGATTTCAAAAACGCTCACATCGATGAAAGATTTTCTGAGGAAATCAGGCAAAAAATTAAATTTTGCAATCAAAAAAGGACACAAGATATTCACTCATATTTGACAGAAATCAGAAAACTTTTTACTAAACTTTACCCTAGAAAAAGTTTGGAATGGGAATTGCGTAGAACTTACGAGAATCTTAGAATAGAATATAAAATGTACATTAAACGTAACGACTTTGAAACTTTTGAGGAATTAGAAGACTTAGGAAAAGAATGGGAAACTGAGCTAGCCAAATCAAAAATTCGAGGGCAAGTTTTACAAATAACCGAACCTAAAATAGAGGACAAACTAAAACAAAAACGCAATAGCAGTACTGGGGATGTAAATAATTCGGAATGTAATAAAGATTTAAGGGAAAATAAAAACAACCAAAAGGATAACCAAAACGGAAACCAAAGTCAAAATAACCAGGGTAAAAAACCTTACAAAAATCGATTCCCATTTTCACCATTTGGATTTCCATTCCCACCGTTTCCAAATCAATATCAAGAAAACTTCAAACCTAGGTTCCCACCTAGATTTTAACCAAATTACCTACCCAGATTCACAAACAATAGACCCAGGTACCCTTACAGTCCCTATTACCAAATGCTACCTATGTTCAACCAAATGTCATTGGGCTCGAATCAAGTTCAAAGCAATCCAATGATTGAATTCCCAAAGGAAAAAGCCGAAAATGATTCAGAAAATAACGGTAAACAAAATCTCGAAAAATAAAAGTACCGTAATAAAAATAAAAAATCTGTTAACTATAATATAATATAATACAAGTCCCAATTCAGCCAAAAAACAAGGCTCAAACACAAAAATGAATGGGAACACAAATAATTCCAGTTGTTATTATTGTGGCGTAACGGGACACTTTAAAAGAGAATGTCCTTATTACACGTATAACCAGACAAACTGGAAGGGCGGGTATTAGAACCAAAAATATTACAAACTAATACCGAAACGCCAGAAATCTTAAATTCGGATAAAGATGAAATAACGGAAACACGTTTTCTTCTAACGACAAAATTCGAAGATACTCTATTTCGAATTTTAGTGGATACTGGTGCCACACATTCGTACGCTGGCAAGGAGTTACTGGAAAAAATCCAGAATTCCAAAATTTCAATTCTTAAACCTGTCTCGCGAAAATTAATGGCAGCGAACGGCGAAACAGTTGACATAATTGGGCAAGCAGTAATCCCAATCAGAGTCGGTAGATACACAAAACATGTAATGTTCAGGTTGGTCCCAAAATTAAACGCCGTAGGTATTTTAGACACGGACACGCTAAAAGCCCTACGGATGACCTTAAATTATCACTCGGAAACCTGGTGGTTACCAGAGAGTCCCCCCACCCACTATCATATGGAAGCTTATCCAAAATCGCTCCCCACCCCAATAATTGAAAACAAAGCTGAAACTATACCTGACACTACAACGATAGAGAATGAAGAAGGTGAAAAGGTAAAGATCAGAAATGAACCATTGGGTAAAAGAGAAGAAAATATAAAAATAAATATTAAACCGAAATTTGGAGGAAAAATTAATTCAAAAAGTACTAGAGAGCTTATCAAAAATAATTCAAAGTTGGAAGATAGCGAAATCCCCCTAGTACCTATCAATCCTAAGCAATCCCAAAAAAACAAAAACGCCCAAATTCCAGTAAAAACCCCTACAAAGGATATCCCAAGCCTAATGAGCATCCCTACGAGCAACAAATTCCAACCCCTAGAGAGCATCCCCACCCAAGACACTAGCGACGACTCAAGCATAGAAGACTCATTTAATTCAGTTAAACCTAGAATTAGGAAAAAGAATAAGAAAAACAATTCACGAAAATTTATTATAACAGTAAATACGATGATTCGTACAAGAATTGCGATAGTAACCTTTGGAAAAATAAAAAAGTTACTAATCGGGAAAAATTAGAAAAGGAATCTCAAAAAGCAAACGAGATGAGGGAAATCGAAAATAAAAATCAATGGATTAATTTTAAAAATAGAGCGATAAAATTAAATAACATTTTGGATAATTTAGGAAAAATGGAAGAACAAAATAATTGTTCAACAGAAATTTGCGACGGTATTGTAGAGCTTAACGAAAGCCAACAATCCCAATTAGAAAAACTTTTAGAAAATAAAATAAAAATACACCAGGGAAGAGAACGTAGGGCGACTCATTTAACAAAACACAAAATTGACGTCCAGGGCCACGATCCCATTAAACAGCGATATTATCACGTGAGCCCAAAAATTAAGAAAATAATTCATCAGACAGTTGATAAATTATTAGAACAAGACATAATCGAACCGTCTTGCTCTGATTGGTCAACCCTATAGTGATGATCAAAAAACCAGGTAAAGATTATAGATTCTGTTTAGATTTCAGAAAGGTTAATAATATTACTAAAAAAGACCTCTAACCAATCCCACTCATGACAGAAATACTGGACACCTTAAGATCGGCAAAATTTATCTCCAAAATTGATTTTAAATTATCTTATTTACAAATACCTTTGGAAGAAAATTCAAAATGCGTAACAGCATTCACAGTCCCTGGAAAAGGTATGTACCAATTTAAAAGGATGCCATTTGGTTTAGCCAATGCTCCAGCCACTTTCCAGAGACTGATGGACAAAATTATTACTACAGATTTGAAACCAAACGTTTTTTGTTACTTAGAAGACATAATGATTGTGACTCAAAATTTCAAAGATCATTTAAAATATTTAAATATCGTATTAGACAAAATAAAAGAAGCAAATTTAACGGTCAATCCGGGAAAATGTGAATTCGGCTGCCCAGAAATCAAATACTTAGGTTTTAAAGTTAACGACTAAGGACTCCAAATAGACGATGAAAAAATACAGCCAATTCTAGAATTTCCAAAGCCTAAAAATATTAAACAATTACAACGCATAATAGGGATGACCAGTTGGTACAGGAAATTTATCCCACACTTTGCCGAAATAATAGAACCGATGAACAGACTACTGAAAAAAGATAAAAAATGGGATTGGGGATTAGAACAAGATGAGGCTTTACAGAAAATTAAAGACCTTTTAACTTCAGCACCAATTTTGACCTGCCCAGATTTCACACAACCCTTCCAACTCGAAACTGACGCGAGTAATAGGGGTTAGGAGCAGTACTTATGCAGACAATTGATGGCGTAAATTACGTGATAGCATACGCGAGTAGAAGCTTAAACGGCGCAGAATCTCGGTAGTCGGCATCAGAAAAAGAATGCCTAGTGTTACGTCATGGAAAACGTAAAATACTTTCCTTTTTAATTAGGTTCCTCGTTTTAGTTGAG
>CAKNXH010064085.1:243711-280878 GCA_932178445.1 Andricus quercusramuli
ATTTACAGAACGTGTCCGCTGGGTGTGAGCTTATAATCTGACATAACCTAAGCTTTTTAAAATTGATTAAACTAGTCAAAAGTTTCGATTTGTTGCTTTAGGTTCTTTACCCCATATTAAGTAACGTTATATTATCAATTCTTGATCATAATTTTGTGCGGGTAATCAAATACCCCGTCACAGTATATATATGTATGTATGTATATATCAGGGTGACCAGAAAAAAACACTATTGGTTTTCTTAGGGGCGAAGGGGAAATAGCTGTAGTTTATACAATTATAGAGGCCAGGTTTTTTTTATTAATTCAAACAATATTTAGAGGTGGCCCATCGTCTTTAAATGTTGTAATTGCAAAAGGTAAGAATTTCGGTAAGTGAAGAGTCGATCGTAAAAGTGCAATCGCAGCTCTTTTCATCGATGTGACTTTATAACAGGACTAGTTAGCGTCCCCTGAATTATTATTATTTACTTTTCTGAGAAAGAGAAATATATTCTTAAAATTTCAGTATAAGGTATATTGTATTGTTAGAGCCGTTATTAGTCTTTGACAACAGTAGAAAACAGTGATAATGGCACTTTTCAAGCAACCGTAATTAATGCCTTTTTTTATCTTAAATTAAAAAAAAGTTGAGTCTATCCCTATTAATTACATAAGAACTTCAAAGACGATGTGCCACCTCTAAATATTCTTTAAAATTTTAAACAAATCTGGCTTCTACCATCGCATTAACTACCGTTATAGTAAGATAGGTGATTACGGTTTGCGACGAATTCAATACGACGATCTGGCAAAAGTCTCGTGCACCCTGAGGACACAGAGCGACCCAAGGACGACCGCCTTCTGCATTTTCCCCGCAAGTGTCTTATCATATTGTTGACACGCACGGGTGCTTTTCAGGCTATTAAACAGTGAAACCTTGGCACCTCCAAGAGCGCTGATGAGCAGGACGATTAGCTTAGCAGAATATTCCGGGTGTAACCGTCGCAACTCCCTTATAAGGTATTTATACCTCTCCCTTCTTTCCTTTTCCTTGACTATGGCGTTTTTGGCAGCTGGTGCCAAAAATTCGAAAACGAGCATGGTTCGTTTCTCGAAGTCAAGGAGAACGACGTCAGGCTTCGAGTGCGCAACAGAAACAATTGTCGAGAATATGAAGTTCCAGTCACAACCTACTGGAAAAGCGAACGGCGGAGAAATTATACGAACTGAACTTGTTTATGCACACACTCTTGTCGATGGCACATGGACTGTCGACCTTCCAGCGCGTGCTTCTAATCTGTCAATCTTCAATAGTTAATTACTCGGTAATTATTAACTTTAGCAATAAATTTTTTTAATTTCTTTCGACGCCATTTCTTTGTTGGAATTCAAAAATACAACAATGTTTTTTGAGTACGTGCTACAGAAAAATAACAAAAACAGGGATAAGCGCAGATTCCTATGTTTATGGCGATTGCTCTTCGGAGTTCGTGAAATCCTTGGACAGCGAGTATTTACCGTTGAGGAAGGGAGTAATGTGAGGGAGGAGGTATTGATTCACTCTATTGAAACTCTTTTCATAAACTATTATTCGCCACAATTTTCTGTCCTGGCATACTTCTCTAGCTTCTTTCACGTCCATGCATTTTTTCATGCAAGCTCTCCTGTTTCTATGGCTTCTTATTTCTCTTCGAATTAGGGTCTCATTCACATATTCTAACCATTCTCTCTGCGGTCTGCCTCTGGGCACACTGACATTCACTTTACCTTGATACACTTGTTTTCTAGTCGTTCATCTTTCATTCTCTCAACATGCCCAAAACATCTTAGCCAATTTCTTTCACATATGTCAACTAGTGTTTCCTCCAGACCACATTCTTTGAGGTTTATCTCTTTACCTACTTTGTTCATCAGTGTTTTACCGCACATTTTGCGCAGGAATCTCATGTTAATGGCGTTAATTTTACTCTGATCCTTTTCTTGATGGGTCCAAGTCTCCCTACCGTACAATACAGTCGGTATAATTATAGAACTAGGTATTGCCCTTTTAGCGTTATTTGATATATTTTTACTTCTAATAATGTGCCCTGCTTTACCAATAACCCTCTTACTTTCGTTTATACGCCAATCTAACGCCCCATCTATATTTTCGTCACTAGTGACTAGGCTACCAATCAGGCTACTCATCATTGAGGACAATTTTGCACATTGTTTTCTCACTTTTCCTTTAAACACCATAATTCTTCTTTATTTACGTTAATTTTGAGGCCCGTGTTCTTCATGCTTGTATTCAGTTTGCTCAACATTCTTTGCAATTCCTCAATTGACTCGGCCATAAAAATCTTATTATTTGCGAAATCTAACCCACGTACCCTCACTGTCTCGAGATCTAAACCTTCTTCGTTGAAGAGGGCCATTCTTAGACACTAATCTATGAATATGATAAATAGCCGTGAGGACATGATGCATCCTTATTTAACGCCTTGCATAATATCGAACCAGGCACTCCGTTTCCCATTAACCCTTACACTTGATTTGCTACCTGCATATATTGTTTTTATTGCTTGTATGAGCCATACATTGACTCCGTGCTCTTTGAGGACTTCCCAAAGTTTACTTCTATTCACCTTGTCAAACGATTTTTCTAGGTCAACAAATGCACAGAAGACTTTTTTCCCTACTCTTAAACTTTTCTCTGTGTCTATATCAAGCTAAATATTTGATCCGTATATGATCTTCCTGGCATGAATCTACTTTGGACTTCCCATATCTTTTCTTCTGTTATTTTCATTACCCTACGAATAAGTGTATTTGAATATATTTTACTTACGTTACTTAATAAGCTGATGCCTTTGTAATGGTCAAGAAATGCACAGAAGACTTTTTCCCCTACTCTTAAACTTTTTTCTGTGATCTATATCAAGCTAAATATTGGATCCGTACATGATCTTCCTGGCATGAATCTACTTTGGACTTCCCATATCTTTTCTTCTCTTATTTTGATTACCCTGCGAATAAGTGTTTTTGAATATATTTTACTTACGGCACTTAATAAGCTGATGCCTCTGTAATTATTGCAGTTGCTTTTGTCTCCCTTTCCTTTGTATATTGGTACGATAGTCGCTTTTTCCAGTTATCTGGAACTTCTCTCATTACAATACATAAATTTATCAATTCGCACAACCTGTGAGGTATGTACTCGCCACCGTTTTTGAGCATTTCAGCCATTTTTTAAGTTCTTAATTATATCCCTAACCTCAGTGACACAGATTCTCTCAATTGAGTTGTCCAACGCATCGTGTTCTATATCGCAGTAGTAGTGTCCTATATCTTCATCTCCCAATAATTCCCTAAAAGAGTCCCTCAAAGGGTCCAGTATCCTCTCGGTATCACATAGCACTTCACCTTTGCTATTTTTCAAGCTGACAAAGTTTTATACTTTTGCTTCCCTTCACAGATTTGAACAAGAGTTTCTTGTTTCCTTCAAAGTCGTTTTGTATTTTCTTCTCATCTTCTGTTCTAATTTTATTTTTACATTTCTTGACAAGTCGTTTAACTTTCCTTTTTTTGTGTCTGTAATCATTTTTGAGCCTAAGATATTTCTCTCCTCTTTGCTAAGACCTGTTATGTTCAACGTTCTGTTGCATGCTTCTTTCTTTTATTTTTCGGCTGCCTGAATTTCATCATTGCACCATACATCACCAGACGTTCTTCCTACAACCGCAGTACCACAAACTTCGGTCGCAGTTTCAACAGTGATATCCCGGAACTATATCTTTATTGCTTATAAGCGCCTCTCAAGTTGCCCTATCCATGCTTTCGTTTATCTTATTCTGAAAATCTATTCGCACCCCCGGTTTCTGCAAGTTCTTAATTTTGATTCGCGTTTGTTTAAACCATTTTTGGTTCTCTTTCTTCTCCATGCCCGCCCTAAGTTTATTTTGGAGACTAGAAGGTAATGATCAGTATTGCATTCAGAAGCCCTCATGGCCCTTGTATCTTTTACTAGCCTTCTTAGTCTTTCATTCGCAATAACAAAGTCAATTATACTGTGGCTATTTCCTCTACACCAGGTGTACATGTGGATCATGTTATGCCTAAATCAAGTATATGTAAAAAATAAACCCTTTTCTAAGCATAGGCTAAGTAACCTGTCTCCGTTATCACTTTTTCTTCTTATATCCCCGAAATTGCCTAGCACCCTTTTTTTCTCCTGTCGTTGGACGCCAACCCATCCAATCATATCACCTAGTAGAATGATTTTTTCACCATGATCGCAAATACTTATTGTATCATATAAAGCGTCCCAGAAGGCATCTTTCACTTCTCCGGATATTTCAAATCAGCCTTCCAGCATTCAATTTTCTGTGTCTCTACTTTTGCATCCTTTTTCTTTGTTTGAGGTACACATAAAATATCTAGCTTTCTTGCGTGCATAGTTTCTCGTAATTCTCTTATCTTAAAATCATTCACCTCTCTAGCATTTCAAGCACCCAGTCTCCATTCATCGTCTGAAACTTGACCTTTATATTAACCGTGTGTACGCCTTTCTCCAATCAAAGTTCCAGTCCGCTCCCGGGGCTTTTTCATTTTTTCTATTATTCATAGTGATTCGCCGTATGGTGGGGAGTCTATTTATAACGTCAGTCCCACCAAACTTCGATTAATGAGGGGGGTGAAGGGAGGATAGAGCTGGAACCGGGAAAGTCGTAGTTGGTTGGTGTATTATGCTGAGAATAATATATCCCTGCTAATTAGAGTAATTCATTCAACGGGTCAAAAACACCACATTACACCTTAAAAAACTAAAAATCCTATTATTTTAGGATTCCAGAAATGCATAAAACAAAAAATTTTCCAGTATACAAAGTCCAGATAACTATGACAAAGGTTAATTAAACCAAATGATTTTTGTATAAGAAAATCTGTGATATGAACAACAGTAATTAAAATAATAATGTATTCACTACAGAAGCGTAGAAAAGGGTTTAATTCAAGTGACTATAAATAACTTTGAATTTCATTGAATTCTCAGCAACAGAGCTCAAAACCCGTTGACTTCATTTGATATCTGCACATTTTTGCTCAATTTTGCAGCGCTGTGGAGTAAAATTAAACAATTATTTTGCATTTGGTTATAAAAAAACATTAAACTGTCTGTAATTTTTTTATACATTTATTTAACAATATAGTATATTTTGCAATATGTATCGTGTGGCAGACAAAGGCAATTCTAAACCGAAATTGCGTATGTCTCTCACACTAAGCACGCGATATATTGCCCCACTACTGCCTACGGGAATTGCACTTAGGAACCAGTTGTGAGACAATGAAGTTATAGATTTCTGAAACGATTGATGGATTATCATCTTAAATTTGGCGATTATGTTTACTTTTGTCAACGCGCTACCCATAGTTCACTTCCGATGGCGTTACTATCAACTAGCCCTCCACCAAGCTACGTAACACTTCTCTCACTTGCTTCTCTCACTAGTGATCGAAATTAAATTTTTATCACGGATACGTCATCGATTGGGGAATCTGATCGGGTTTAAGAGAAAATTATATTTTATTGTCGTTACTAATTGTTCAAAACAGACATATTTATATCGATAATAATTCCTTTCCAGATGGATTTCTGTCCAAAAATATTTCAAGACTCCTCGGCAAAAACTGCCATTCCCTGATTCTTGATGGGGAGTTGATGGGTTGGCACAAAAAGAAAAGGAATTTTAGTTCCCAAGGCATGAATTTTGATGTCAAGAGCCTGACACCTGGAAGTGCTCATCAGCCTTGTTTTGTTGCTTTCGATTTAATCATGTGCAACGATGAGTTGCTCGTCAATTCATCTTACAGTGAGAGATGGAACAAGTTAGTGAGATTATTCACAGAAGAAGAAGGAGTCATGATTCGAGCAAAAACAGAGAGAGTATCTAATAGGTATTTATTTACTTTACATATACTTAACACAAAAGTTTATTACTACATAGTTAACTTTATCATACACATAATAGCGAGCAGATTTTAGAATTCTTCAACAAAGGTGTGGATAATAAAGAAGAAGGAATTGTGGTCAAGAAGTACGATGGACTGTATAAATCGAATGTCCGAGAAGAAAGTGGGTGTTATAAAATAAAAGCGGAGGTACGCTTGAATGCAAATAAACACAGTAAGGTTTATCTCATCCCGGTCATACGGTTGTTGTACGATTTTTTTTTTTAATTGCAACCCCTTGCGCAGAATTTCTCAAAAAGATGTTGAACGGGGATATTTTCAAATTTCGCGCACAGAAGTGTACGTTTGTGCATGTGCATAAGTCTTTTAAAGTAGGGCATGGGTACAAAATTAAGCGACAACTTGTTTACAATACTTCCAATGCATATTGAAAGTTGTTTATTATCATAATTAACTAAAGAATAGCTATTGACGGTGGATAAAGATGACATATGGCGCAGTAACGGTAACTAATGCACCGCATAAAAAATTGTAACCCTCACTTGTATATGAAATTCACGATTAGTTTTGTCATTTCATTGACGGTTTCCAGATTGTGATTTCAGCAATAAGTACATAGAAATGCATCTTACCAATAAACAATGTTTGTTATTAATTATGATGTTAAGTTTTTTTGTCTACTGGTCGTTTCAATATTTTCATGAAAATATTGATACTTAATATAATAAAAAAATAATAATAATACTTAATAATTAATAGTAATAATTCATAATTATTACGGATTACCCTGGTCAAGAAAACTAACATCAAAAATGTTTGTTATTGTTTAACAATTTATCGTGCTTTTTCCTCGTATGCTTGTTCGCTTTCTGCATAAGGCAGTAAGAAAGGGGATTGACAAGTGACAGGTGTTTACTCTTTCCGTGGACATCCCTGCTTTTATTGCGATGAAATTAAATTATACTTAAGTTTACTGTAGTGGTCTCGCCTTTAGGGTTGTGGGGGCCCCGGGCCGGTTAAAATGTAGGGGCCCCGACACACCTGTCAATTAGCAGGTTCTCTCGACAGCCTGCTACACCTTTTTTCGAGCCACGTCGTTCGTTCATCTCTCGCCATACAGGCTCAATTCGTCGAACAATCCTGTTGTTTAGGACCGCTGTAAAGATCTTATACAGTGTGTTCAAACAAGTTATTGGCCTGTGATTCTCTGGTTTGGACAAATTGCCTTTTTTCGGCCGGAGTATAGTGCTTCCTAACACCAGCCACTGCGGAGTGGGCGTCTCCGACTTTAAATATGAGGTGAATATGCGGGCCAAATGTTGGTGTATAAAAGTAAACTTCTTCCACGAAAAGTTCTTGATACAATCTGGTCCAGCAGCGGAAAAGTTCTTCGTGTCTCTAAGTGCTTTTTTCGCCTCTTCGGCAGTGATTGATGGATATTCCTCCTCAGATTTTATGAGGTTGTCGCAAAACTCCTTAAAGCGGATGATATTGTCCGTATCTTCTTTCTACTCCAGTGTTTTCGGGATTTTGTATACCCCTCTCCAAAAAGTCTCTACCTCCTTGCGCTTGGGTGGATTTTTTTCAGAAACAGGGAGATCACTGAAGAGGCGCGATGGGTCAGCGAGAAACTGTTGATTCTCCCTGATCCATCTCTCCCTCTTCTGTATTCTCCTCCTTACGTCAGATAACAGCCGTATTTTGTCAACAATATGCTGCTTGATTGTCAGCAGCTTTGACTTGTTTAGTGTGTATAAAGATCCTTAGTTCTTGGGCGAACTTTCGAACCCTTTCCGAAAACGGTCTACCACATGTGATGTAGTCACACATTGAACATGGGACGCATTCTGTCTTGCCTATCCAATTTTCTTGTTCAGTTGATGCAAGCATCTTTTGGTCTTTTGATCCGTCGTCGGTTTTAGCCTTCGATTTGAATAAGCCAAAGTTCTCGCAGCACCATAAACTGAGCAATTGATGGTCCAGAGGTCTTGCGAGATATCTCCACGAAGGGAGGCATCCATTTTAGCCAGATCTTGGGGCTTAAGAGGAACTTGGATGTTGATGTTCCTCCTTGTACTGAAATTGCAATCATCTTCAGAAGGTGCCTACTTCCTGCGGTTGGTCTTAATGTCGCTTCATCTTCGGCTGCAGCTTGATCAAGCAGCGGTTGGGGAAGCGCTCCGCTTACATATCCATTTTTCCGGAGGTAGTCGGCTTCATTTCGCAAAGCCTGATGTGAAATTGATGCGAACAGGGATAATGCTGGCATCGTAGCAGTCTAGCACGTCATCCTTAAGTTGATCCGTCCACTCAATGTGGGCGTTTCGCCGGTTTGTCGTCGTGTTTCCATCTAAATTATTTTCAGCACCTCGAACTGTATGGTGATCGGCATTGTTTGCCGACCCATTGGCGGGTGCTCTGCTCGTTCGATCGTTTTGAACCACATCTACAACATTTTAGTGTCTTGGTGGTTTCATTGTTGTTCCCACGAGCAGCTAGGGAAAGGGTTAGTCCATCCTTGTAGAGCCCCGCGTGCAAGGAAAAGGCTGATACTCTGAGAGGTCGCCCGGTGTCCCAGGGTCACCGTTAAAGACACCTCACCCAGGTGCCATTCAGCTTTCGACACGGTTCTCACGCCTTCGCTTAGGGGTTATTCCTTCGGAACCATCCCTTGACAATTGTCCGCGACTGCTTATTAATTATTGTAACCATATTCAGCAGAAACCCTTGGTACAGGGACCATCTATCCGCAACCCGAGGACGCGTTCGGTATAATGCGTATAATGTGTAATGCAATTTTTGTAATGCGAACGCTAGCAAAAGCAAACAAAATCTCCCGATAATGCTCCTAATTCAAGCAAGCTATCGCCTGAGCCATTGGATCATCTGAAAGTCAATGTCGCTATGGGTATATGATTTGCTTTGAATTTTTCAAACCAGTTTTTCTCGATATTTGCTAAAAAGCGCATGCAGTACATGCATTATATTATATATTATAATAATAGATAATAATACTATTATAATTATAACTAAAAACTTATACACAATTTCTAAATCTCGCGTACGCATTTTATATAGGAATCACAAATACACACATTTTTTCTACATTTCTTTTCGCAAAAGCTAGCTTATTTTTATATTTTGAGATCAATCATTATTTCTGCAAGGAAAATTTGGTAACATAAATTAGAAAAATAATTATCAGCTCAAATTTCCTGCAGCGGTTAATGATAGTGCAGTTACATGAGTGGTGGACAGATGGATCTCTAAGGAAATACTACATCATGACTTGATTTCCAAAGGATTTCACTTTGACGTCGTTTACCACAATAAATGATCAAATGCTTATAATAATAAGAAAGAATAAAGTCTACGAATTTTGGGGCTTCCCTCCAATTTCGTCCAAAGTGTCGGTCTTACGAGTGAAAATATATTGTTTGCAAGTGTAATCAAGTTTCGTCTGCTTCGAATGAGGTCTGACGTCATATTTTCGATCTCTCTTCTCTTGGATTATATCTTCCCTAGATTCAACTTTCACGCTGTTTACCGCAAGAAATGATGAAATTCTTATTAAAATAAGGAAGAATAAAGCCTTAGGATTTTGGCACTTCCATCCGATTTTGTGAAAAGTGTCGGTGTTGTGTAGAAAATGTAGTTTTGGCAAGCGTGGCTTCTCCTATCGACCATCTCTTTCTAAATGTTCGTCTGCTCTCTCGGAATTTATGAGATGCTTTCACAAGAATCTTTTTCCCATCAATAATTTACGAAATTGTATCGACTGCGAGGCCACTACAGTACACGTAAGTATAATTTGATTTCATATCAATAAACATTAAAATTAAATATACACTTTTCCAATGTTATAACACAAGTGTTATAAAATATGTTAATTAACAGGTAAATATAATAAGGCGAGCTGAACTCGCATAAGCAGTAAAAAAATAATCACTGATGTTAGTATAAAACTTAATAATTAGCCGTAGCTAGACTTTGCACAACCGCACGATTTAACGCTCTCCGAACGCTTACACCCCTTGTCTACACACAGACACTCCAGCGCATTCTAGAGTCCTGTAAGATTTTACAGTTTGAAAAAGACCGCGAGTAATTATTTCTAACATTCGGCCACGCTAATGCGACTCGCCCTCGAGGCGTGCTGCTAGGTTATATGATGAAATCTTGGAAACGCGCTGGTTTTCGAACATTCCTTCTAGGACGCACGGACATTTCACTGTTATCACTACTAGAACTTAAATTGTCTCTACTTTTATTTAATTTTTCTCGTGTTGACTTCTTCGTTCTTCTTCCCTTGTCGATCTGCTGATTCTCGTTCACAGATTCGTTGATGACCTTCGCTTCGCTCTCATCGGATTCATTATTACATGAATTCTGACAAGGTGAATCATCTCTCATTGGTTTCCATAACTTTAACTGGCTTACATGGGCAGTGCTTGCCAGCCCTGTGCACTGGCGTTAGTTCACGCGGCTTCTTGGCGTAAGCTGAGTTGTAGGTGGCGCTGGGTGGCATGTAAACCTGAATTTATCAACAAAGACATCGCAGATGTATAGGGAGGCTCTGTTTTTAACCATTTTCATTTAATAGAAAGTGTTTTGACAAATGATTTTAATTCTAAATTATAAGGAAAATGAAAAAGGAAACATAACCCCCAAAAGAAAAAAAAATTGAGAATACGGGAATAGTGGAAATGAACAGAAAAAGCAGAAGCCGGTGTATAGCTCCGCGGGATGTACTTCGGGTTATGATTCTAATCCTGCGAAAGTTAGTGTTTTTCTTATGCCAGAAGGTGAAGAAAATATCAAACTATGGCAGAAATCAATACGACGCGAAGATATAATTTTAAAATCGTATCGTTAAGTGTGCCAGTTGCATTCTTCTGCAAAAGATATTTTGTTGGAACGATAAGTAAAAGCAGCTGATGGAAGAGCTGTCCTCAGAGTAGTAAGTTTATTGTATTTATTTTTTAGTTAGAAACTTATACAATTTGTTTGGTTTATTTTAATTTTTCACATAAACTTAACATAAAGTTTATTTTTACTTATATATATTTTGTCAATTTAAATCGAACAACTATATAAATAAAAATAGACACTACATATTCAGCCTCTAAATGAAATTCAATAATAAAATTATAAATACAATATTTAGTTTACTTTTACATAATTTTAAACTAAAAGAAAACTCAATATTGTATTTTTAGTTTTATTATTTAATTGGATTTAGAGGCTGAAAACGTGTCTTTTTTCATTTATATATTTTTAAATTTGAATTGACACAACATATTTAGCCTCTAAATCTAATTCAATAATAAAATTATAAATACAATATTTAGTTGTTTTAAACTTTTTTTAAATTATTTTAAAGTAAACTAAATATTGTACTTTTAATCTTAGTATTAAATTTCATTTAGAGGTTCAATATGTAGTGTCTATTTTTATTCATATATTTGTTCAATTTAAATTGACTAAATATATATAAATAAAAATAAACTCCGCGTATAAAATATACACTTAGCCTCTAAATCCAAGTAAAAAATAAAATTATGAATAATTCTTTTTCTTTATTTGTTTATACTCTCTCCCTTTTACGGGTTAGAGAGTCTTTACATAACCATTACATGTATTCTTACAAACAAGCCTTATACTATCTTATTAACTATTTTCTACATATGGTCTTACATTACTATTCTTACTTCTAAACGCTTGCGACTTTGCCCTGGGCTTCCGTTTCCTCTTACCATTATCAATCTCATAATTTGACTCTAATCCACAACTCTACTTCGTAATTCTCCTTCTTTAGGAGTCATTTTTGGCTTTTTCCTACCCTGTGGACCCAGCTCTCTCTTTCAGCTCTTCCAGCTTCTTCATCCATTCCTCTCCCTGACCATTTTCATTCAGAATCCATTTCATTCTCTCTTCTATGCTCTCCCCTCCCCCTTCGTCACCTGTACACCTCTCTAAAACATGTACCCACGTTTCCTGCTCATACTTACATACTCTGCACACATTCTCTTCATCATTCATCCAGTACCTACATGCTCTAACACCCTCTCACATTCTGAATCTTATCACTCTATTCCATTTACTCTCCTTTTTAATCTTTCGAAGGTACTCTGGTCCCCCTGCCTCTTCACCATTTTATACCAGCTGTTGTACCTTGAATCAACGATTTTTTCCCATCTTTCCTCTTCTTTCATTGCCATAATATCTTCCTCTATTTCCTCTCACTCTCTACCCCTAATTTGCATACCCCACTCCAACCTCATTACATTCCTCTCATCCTCCCAGTTTGAACGCCCCACGTTGCCCCTCCTCTCTTTATCCATAACCTCCCGGGCACAAGCTTGTGCAATTTTGCTTCCTTCTCCCCTTCTTAGTTTCTCTTCGAAGTTCCAGGCTCTTTTCGCTTGCCTTACCACCATTTTTTCTCGACCTATTTCTTCCCTCAGCATATAACCTGGGCAGCACCAACTCACTCTCATAACCCATCTCAAAAATCTCTCCTGCAAACTTTCCACTCTCTTATGTTCTTTCCATCCCCAAATTTCCAATCCATAGCTTAACACTGACCAAACTAAGACATCAAACATCCATACTCTCATCTTCCAGTCATCCTCAAACCTTCTTTTCCCTATACCCCATACTTGTCCCATTACTTTACTCGCACATTCTAATCTCTTTCTCACCTGCAACTCGCTTCCTCCACTCGTTTCGAACCAAAATCCTAGGTAGCAAAACTCATCCACCAGCTCTACCACCACACTATTTATCTTCCATTCATACTCTGATCTTCTCCTTTCATTTCTGAAACACATAATCTTAGTCTTGTTCACATTCACCGTTAAACCCTTTTCTCTCACATATTCTTCGAACACTCTCATCAACAGATTCATACCTCTTTCATCATCCGCTACTAGCACTACACCATCTGCATATGCTAGTGAGTACACTTTGCCTGGTCCTAGCGTTGCTCCCCCTTTTCCTTTCCTCTCCAACCTCTCCTCCAAATCTGCCAGAAGAATACTAAACAGAAGTGGGCTTAACGGACACCCTTGCCTGAGCCCCCTTCCTATCCAGAATTCCTCTCCTTTCTTGTCTCCTATCTTCACCCTTATCTTAGTATCCACGAATATTTCTTTTATCCTCTCTATTAATCCTTCGTCTACTCCCCTCTCTTTCATGGCTGCCCATAACACCCTCCTGTTAACTGAGTCAAATGCTGCCTTAAAATCGACGAACAGTGCAACTAGTTTGCCTTTCTTTCGCCCTAGGTTCCTATTGACTAGATAGTGGAGCACGTAGATGTTATCTATGGTTCCCATCCCTTTTCTAAAACCCGTATGATTGTGTGGTATACTTCCTTTTTCTTCCACCTGTCTTTCTAACCTCCTTCTCAGCACTTCCGCATAAATCTTATATCCCGCCGACATGAGTGTAATCCCTCTATGTTCCTCTACCCTTTTTCCCTCTCCTTTCTTAATCAGCGGTACTACCAGCCCTGTCTTCCATTCCTTCAGCCCCATATTTCAGTGCTTCATTTTCCAGCCCATCCTCCTCTGTTGCCTTATTTCTTTTTAACCGAACAATTGCCTCATTTACCTCTTCCCTACTAATCTCGTTTTCGCTGTTCTCGCCTCGCTCTACCGCTTTTCTTCCTTCTCCCTTCACCCTATTTTCCACACCTCCTAACAGCCCCTTGAAGTGCTTCGTCCACTCTTTCATTCCTATTTCTTCATTTATGCCCTTCCTTCCTCCTCTTTCCCTCTTTATCACTTTCCATTCCCTCCCTTCCTTTACCGCTTTCTCTACCTCTTCCATGTACCTTTCTTTTTCCTTCTGTCTTTTCTCCTTTATCATTCTTTCGTGCTCTCTCTTTCTCCTGTTGAGTTCTCTTTTCGTCATTTCCCCTTTCCTCCATTTTCTTACACTTTCCTTTATCCTTTCTTTACTTTCCCTGCATTCATCGTCCCACCAACCTCTCCTAAACCCCTCTTCTTCTCTTGGTCTCACTTCTTCCCTTACTTTATCAATCACTCCTTTGAGATTTTCTAGCAGCTTGCCTACTCCCTCCTCTTCCAAACCCCCTATTTCCTCGTTTTCTATTTTTTCTTTAAATTCTCTTAATTCTTCCTCCCCCCCCAAAAGCCCATTTTCAATTTATTTTCCCTCTTTGGTAATCCGTAACAATAGTAAATTTAATGTTAATTAGCAGTTGTCGTAAGCGCGTGACTGCCCACACAATAGCCATAAATTCCAGTTTACTGGAATTATAGAAGCGTTCGGTTTCGCTCGTCCTTCGGCTGATTGCGTACACTGGGTGCATCTTGGAATCATCGGCTTGTTGCAGAAGCATTCCTGCCAATCCTCTCGAACTGGCATCTGTGTGAAGTTCCGTAATCCTTGTTGGATCAAATCGTTGTAGAATTGGATAACTGGCCAATCATTTCTTTAGATCAGCAATGAATGCATCGTTTTTTGCATTCCAAATAAACGGTTGGTTCTTCTTTAGTAATTCGTATAGAGGTATAGCTTTATCGCCAAAACGAGCAATAAACCTTCGGAAAAATCCGGTCATACCTAGGAATCTCCTTACATCTTGCGTGTTTTCCGGTGTAGGGAAGTCTAAAATCGCACGTAGTTTGGTCTCTACTGTTTGAATACCCTCACCAGAGATTTCATAGCGAAGGTGAAGAACCTTTTTCATCAAAAACAGCATTTCGAGAGATTTATCGTAAGTCTTGCTTCACGCAGCGTTCTTAGGACTTTAGTTAATCTTTCTTTCAGTTCCGCCCAATCTCTGCCAGGAATCATTATGTCTTCAAGATAAAGCAGAACCACGTTATCTCTCAGTGGAGCCAAAACTCGATGCATAAGCTTACTAAAATAAACGGGTGCGTTCATGAGTCCATGCATCCCTATGTATTTTGTATAACTGAATCCGAATCCAAGGTCAAAAAAATGCATACACCCCCAATATTTGTAGCTAGAACCAAAAAACACCCCTAGAATGGGGTGAAAATGAGATTAAGCAACGAGCATAGCTGTTGCATCTTAATCAATCAAATTATACAAATTTTCAAGCGCATCGCGCAGAAAATTGATTTGAAACACCCCTAAAAGCCCTAAAAGCCACCTTTACCAAACGACAAGCAGGCTAACCCACCTACATCCTAACTCACCTAATCCCCAGAAACCAATCCTATCAAACAACAGGCAGGCTAACCCACCTACCATGGGAACAGCGAGTTTAGTGGAAACTCTACCCCTGTTTTTTTTAAACTCTATCCCAGTGCCAAGTTTCATGGGAACCGACGCTGGACGGTAAGTATCCTGGGTCAAACGTAATACTAATAAGCTGACCCTAAAGAGTTGAAAGAAACTACCCCTAAATTCAAAGGACGTGGTTTAGCACGCTTGTGGTGTCGAATGTAATTATTTGAAAAAATAGGCGACTAAACTCACTGTTCCCAGGGGTAGGTGGGTGAGCCTGCTTGTCGTTTGGTAGAGGTGGTTTTTAGGAGTAAGCTGGGTTAGGGGGTAGGTGGGGAGGGGTGTTTCAAATCAATTTTCTGCGCTATACGCTTGAAAATTTGTATAATTTGATTGATTAAGATGAAACAGCTATGCTCGTTACTTAATCTCATTTTCATCCCATTCTAGGGGTGTTTTTTGGCTCTAGCTGAAAATTTTGGGGGTATATACATTTTTTAGACCTCAGATTCGGATTCAGCGATAAAAAATACATAGGTATGCATGGGTCTGGTTCAGGGGTATGAAATTTAATTTTTCTTGTGGGACTGTGTTATCTTTCAAGGACTTCACAATCTCCCTTATCTTATCACGTTCCCAGTCGCTAGCTCTGTTTGGCTTACAAAAGAAGGGTTTACTTCCATGTGTTTCTCTAATTTCCATGCTTATGAGATCTGTACAGCCCAATTCTTCGTAATTTCTGGAAATTAAATGTTCGTTGGAGGTCTTCCACATCTTCATTGCAAGCCTGCTCGTCTACAATGATTTCCGACAACGTTACTGGTGCTTTTTCTTTTAGTGATTTAAACACATCCAATGAGCTGATTTGACAAGTCTCTGGTAATTTCTTCAAAGTCTTATCTGAATGTCCAAAATTAATATAAGGAAGTAGATAATCCTGCTCCGATGCCATTACCCTGATGGATTGAATGCAATTTCGAGATAGGGTGATATTTTCTTTTGAAGTCAATTTTGTATCCGCATTTTCATTTTTCATACTTGTAAATGGTGTTTCTTTTTTTCTGTAAATAAAAGTTGATCATCCGATTTCCTGTAGTCTACATGAGGCAATTCCGTAAAGGTTCATCCAATGAAGACATCTGTTAGTTGTGTTGTCAGGTACTACACGCTGGCAGACTCCATCTGCTACTACTCTGTCAACTGCGATTCGAGCAATCACTATTCCATTGGATGCGACTCGATAATTGCCTGGACCCCAACTCTTCAATTCCGAAGGACGCTAAAGTATAGGATAGCCACCATTGATCGCACCTGATTCTTTTATCGTACAGTCTGAGCTTTCTGGATATCTGAAAGCATTCCAAATCTGATCATTCACAAGTACGGTTTTAAAATATTTCTTTACTGAAACATCACGTGACGTGGTAAATATCACCCGTCACTTAAAGAACTCCATTTGTCGAGAAAACTGAAAACTTCCTAATCAGCACGCCTCAGACATTAGAGCAAGGGTCACCACCGAAACACCACCAGAAACACTCGCGAGCTTATACCTTATCATTTATTTACTCTTCTGTTCTCCTATTATTTTCATACTTCCTCTCGGAGCCAAACATGTCATCGAAAGGGGACTCTACGAAACCATGTATATTCAAATACGGGAACCTTCTCCCGCTCAACCCAGAGGCCACCACCGTACAGACGACCGAGACCGCCGATCAAGCAGAGTAGCAAGCGGGCATGGGGCCCTGACCCAACAACGAGAGAGTGAAATCTCTCTCTAAACAACCTCTCTCACCGGAGTGTCACCCAAGCGGTGTAATTATGTCTATGCTATTTTTTGTATGTGATTTGAATTGGCCACCTGTACTCCGAAGGCTGAAATTAGTTAATAATAGCTATAGACCGGGGTGCACTCCCGAATATGTACGACTTTGTGAACTCGCTTAACTTGCGATACCTGCCCACGTGATCTCGGTAACGTCTCTTATTAGATAACTGCTTCGATTTTTGAGAACTCCGACCTTTCTGTATTCCCGTAAGTCCCTGGGCCTGTCACTCTTGTTCTAGCCTCTCGACGCAGCGCAGTTTTTCCGGTTGTAAAGTACTAATTTGTATCCGCAAAAATGTAGAGCCCAGACAACTTCTTCACTAAGATAAGAAAGGCGATGGAATCTGGGGAATTGGACAAGAGGTCACAGGTATAGAAGTTTTGTATTCTGGCATGCTCGATGGTCCTACTGGCTTTGGTTGATTAAATTAAGAATTTTGAGAAAAAGATAGCCACGTGCTTCGACCATGGAGTTCCGCCACTTTTATTAAGTGCCGCGAGTGTTTCTTTTCGGAATTATTAGTTTGTGCGTTTACTGAGACTCGTTGTTTTAGAGTAACCTTTTAATCTCCAGAATTGTGATGATACTGGTGGTTGCGTTGATGTAATTTTCTTTGTCATTGGGGCTTCGAAACATTAAAATGGTAAGATTGTAGGAATTCGCGATTTGGAGAAAAGTAAATGTCGGGTCGTACGTGTACAACACGTTGTGTTCTCTTTCGGAATAAATACGATGTTTTTTTATTATATCTTTAATTCAAATCTTGGCCTGGTGTTTCTAAATTTATTTTAAACTACCCACCCCTTTCTCTCGCTTTTGGCGAGAAGTACGGTAAGAGTCTGAAGGAATGAGTTATAGGAATTGATATGAGAACTTTAATACATATTTCGAAATTTAGCAATAAGAGGCGATCCGCAGTTAGGCCGCGGAAACACCCTTATAATCATGAGATCCCATTATCTGTCGTACTTCTCCGCCATTCAACTTCAATTTGCTACAGTGTCTACAAGTATGACCTGTCGCTTGCCAGAGTTCACAAACTTCTTTTCTCCGGGATTCAGGATAGTTCTTCGATATATGTCCAAATGCGGAGCAATTGTAGCATTTTAATTCACCTTTATTATTCCGTAGCAGTGGTCTCTGATCTGGGTTTGATTGCTGTTCTCGACTCAAGTTTTGTCCTTTAAAATCTCTAGAATTATTCTTATCATTTTTTTGGGTAAAATTGGTTGGTTTTGATCCATTATCCTTTTTCGCAGAATCCTTTGATTTTGATCCGTCTTCTTTTTTTGCCTCAGAAATTTCTAAAGAACCTCTCATCCTTTCTCCGTGTTGTAAGTTTAAACGTTCCTGTCGAACACTGTCGTGTAGGAGATCATTGTAGTCTTCATGCTTCTCAGCTGACAAGGCATTGCCTAAATCTCTGGACCATAAACCGATTAGAACTTGTTCTTTAGCTTCTTCGAGAGATAAGCACAGTTCTTGACAAAGCCTTGCTTTATCCATGAAATACATATTCAAGGATACACCCTTTTGTTGAATGCGTTCTGCCATCCTGCGCTATTTAACGGTTACACCTTCTGCACTATTGTATGTTTTGGTGAATGCTTCTTCAAAGTCCTTCCAGGTCTTCAATCTGTAAGCGTTGAGACAAAACCAATTCAAGGCTCTTTCCTTAAGATGACCTCGAGCTGCTTCGAATAAGAAATCCTGAAGGCCATTGGTGAAGTAGATTCATATGATTTAAATTTCCCAGCCACTCCTTCGCTTGAATGCTGCCATTCTCGCCATTAAAACTCTGTATGCCTTTATTCAAATGCGGCATTACATGAAAGGCCTCTGGTACTCCTTCGGTACTGTATGCAGTTGCTAGTGCGGTAATTCGATCAACCAATCGTTCCAGTAAGGCATGTCGACGTTGGTTCTCAACAATCAACATTTTCATCAATCGTTCAACTGGAATCGGTTCGTTTCGTTCTCCTTGTGGTACTTGATCATTTGGCAGGTTGTTGAAATTGTTATTTTGTTGATAACTAGCTCCAGACGGTTGTTGATCAAGGTCAGGACGTACGTCGACCCGTCCTTTTAGGAATTGAATCCGCTGGAACGTATTTCCCACTCGTCCAAAAAATTCAGCTTCTTCTCGATCGACCCTTGCTGTATCCTGTAAATTTCTTGATCCAAATTCTCCATCGTTGATTACTCGGTTCACGTTAGTTGAATTGTTCTGCGGCGAATTCTGTATAGTACGTTCCATGCGCGTATCGTCAACACTTCGTGATAAGTCGGAGGCATGTGCCAAACTAAGATTCTCCTTATGTGCGGAAAGAAAAGATGCGACAGAGCTACTATAACTCCCTGAATATGCCGCGTGTGAAGAATCTTGTTCATTCTGTAAGTCGCGTACAAATCGGTCAAAGTCTTCTAGCGGAATACTCATCATATTTCAACGCTCCATTTCGACCAACTTTTTTTTTTAATACTTTTGCAACACCGATGTAAATAAATTCTATTAACGATTATCCATACGCTTGTAATCTCAGTTACGTTTCTTTACTCACACTAAATATTTACGTTCACTTAATTTTCTCACGAAATAATCTTAATATCACCTCTCAGAACCATTCTTTCAATCAAACTTGTTTCTTATATTCGCACATTGTCATTCATTTGTTGAATAAAATTCTCTTTTTTTCTTTAAATTTATTTCGCTCAAAATCGTTTCTTTATTTTTCGCACGCTAAAATACATCAATTTATTAAAGGTATCGATCAGTCTATAAAATAACTCGTCAACCAATTTTCGCACGAAGTTACTGTACTTATTAACTCATCTTGAATAATTTTCGCATTTCACAGCGAAGGTTTACATAACCTCTTCACCCATCAGATGAATTCCGAACGTAGAGAGGGTAATGACGGACTGTCTCTAAGCACACAAATTTTGTCACATGAACGGAAAGGTCAATATAACCTCTTCACCTGTCAAATTCCAAACCAGATTGAAGGTGGTGACGGATTCACCCAAAAGCATCGATCTTTAGCACGAGTTATATATGTATATCGCACATTAAAGTTTCATAATCATCGTCTATCGCGATATTTCTCAAAACATACTCACGTACAACTTCAGAACGCTCTCTCTCCTTGGTTTCCACAATGAGTCTCTCAACTCGAAATGGGAAAAACCATCACGTAGAACACTTATTGCGAAAGTTTTGGATGAACTAGTTTGTACAGTTTACCTGAGAAGCAATTCCGATCATTTATTGATAGTACCATCGAAAAATTTTCACTAAAACACAGGTCCTCACTTTATGGCGTCACACTTCGGCCATGAGGCATGAAAATCCCTTGCGCGATTTTTTCAAGCTGAATCCCACCGCTGAATGTTATAAAATATGTTTATTAACAGGTAAATACAATAATGCGAGCTGAACTCGCATGAACAGTAACATAATAATGACTGATGTTAGAACCAAACTGAATAATTAGCCGTAGCTAGACTTAGCACAACCGCACGATCCAACGCTCTCCGAACGCACACACCCCTCGTCCATACACAAGCACTCCAGCGCACTCTAGAAAAAACAGTCAGACATGCTGTAACCGTCAGTGTCTGGCTAGATGCATTAAATATAGTTGAGTTGAGCACGTAGAATTTATATTCCTGAGAAAACAAAAGAGGAGATAACCAAGTCTATTTCGCAATTTTTACATCTTTGTGAAATATTCCTTAACGAAGAATCGCTCTGTATAATTTGCATCACCGTAAAATAGTTAACGAAGTACGAAGGTTGTCTTTTATATTTCGGGAATGGGTGATTCTTCTGCTGCCACATGAAAACCGATGTCTCTATCGTTAAGTTTGACATTTTTTACAATAGTAATTTTTTACTCAGAACGTTTTGACGTACGGGCGTGATTTTTGTCGTGTACAGTGACTTGAAAAATTCATCTCGAGAAAAAAATGGAATTGACTCGTGAAAGTTTTCGTGCGATCATTTTTGGAAATTTCGACGTGGATTATCTCAACAACAGTGCATCGATGAACTTTATTTGACTTTTGACGACGAAGCGCTATCAAAAACAACTGTGTATCGGTGGTTCTTCGAGTTTAATCGGGGCCGTAGTTTTCTCACCGACGAAGTTCGAAAAGGTCGTCCAAAATCAGTCTTTTTCCCAAAAAACATTGATGCTGTGCGTGAACTGATACTTAAAAATCGTCATGTGACTTATCGTGAAATTCGGGCATCCTTGGGCATTAGTGGGACTAGCATAGAGGTTCAACTGGTATGTATATGTATCTATACCATTAAGCCATTTCCCTTTCGGGGTAGGCGTGACACTACCCGATTCGGGTAGTGTTTCTAGGTGGATGGTTTCTTGTAGTAAAGAACTACAAGTGTGCGCTCACCACGCCCACGACGCCAACAGCACGGGATAGTATTATTCCCGAACGGTCACCCATCCAAGTACTAACCGCGCCCAACACTGCTTAACTTCAGTGATCCAACGAGAACTGATTTTTTCAGCGTGGTATAGCCGTTGGCCATGTAATTTAACGAAATTCTGCCAATTGTATTCGGTTAAGGATACGAAGGCTTCAACAACGATACGCAAAGTCGAAGAATTGGTCGGGCGATTCGGAGCGCCCGCGCGTTTTATAACTGACCGAGGTACGAGCTTTATGGCCGATAGCGTCAACGACGTTTGTTGTAAACACGGTATCAAACTTACCTATAATTCAAGTCGACACGCACAAGCGAACGGTCAGGTGGAAAGACTGAATCAGACCATTCTGTCAGCATTGCAAAGTCGTTTGACTGATACAGAGGGCCGGCATTGGGATGATTGTGTCCAGAAAATAGAGCGGGACTTGAATACTTCAGTTTGCAAAACTACCGGAAAAACACCTTTTGAAGCTCTTTATGGCTATTTACCATGCTTTAATGAGGGACTTGCTAGGCAGCTGACAGAACGGTCTGAAACATATCGCTTACCAGGAGAGGTTCGATTCGAAATCAGAGACAAAATTGAACGTGAACAACATAGTGCGAAAAAGCGGTATGATAAGTCTAAGTAGAAAAATGTTAAATTCCAAGTCGAAGATATCGTAGTAACGAAAGCGGCAAAAAGTGCTACTGGCAAGACGACGAGGTTACAGGCGCGTAACAAAGGACCACTAGTAATCACGGAAGTATTGCCGTCGGATACATATCGCGTACAAAATTTGAGTGTCAACGGTGAATCTGAACTGGCGACGACGGCACATGTAAGCCAGCTAAAAATTTGGCACGGGTTTATCAGTGAAAGCGAAGAGGCAAGTGAATCCGAGAATGAAGAGGAGGCGACGAGCGCTGAAGAAAATGTAACGTCTGCGACGATATCTGCGAATAATAATGTTCTTGCGAAGGTACTTACGACAAGTAAAAACTCAGATCCTTGTACTTCTGATCCGAATTTGATCTGCGTAAGTTGGTAGCTGTTTGGTTGAGAGTGCCCCCTCCCTAGCGGAGCGGGCCAGCGTTGAGTGGGTCAGTCGGTCCGAGATCGTGGACGAGGTTACTTGTTATTGCGGGGCTTGGCGTTGGCCGTGATTCGCATGTTCGGTGTCGTGTTGTCCGTCGGGACGTGAAGCGGCAGTGTGCCTTAGCAAATGTAGAATCATTTTCTGAGTAATAAAATTATTTTAATAACGATTGGATGTGGTGTTTATTTGTCTGATCGACCCTTGTTTGAAGAGAGCGGATTTAGTGGCTCGATATTTGATGTGCGATTTAACATTCATATTAATGTACTGAAATTTGACATTTTCATAATAGTCTTTAATACGATTCAGTAGAAACATTAGTATTTTGAATGCGAAATGTTATAAATCTGTAGTTGGAAAATTAATCTTACTAAAAAGCGATATGGTGCTTACTAGTTTGTCTGAAAATAATTTCAATAAACAAGAAAGTGAATATTATAATCTGTTAAGCCTATTTGAGAAATTGACACTATGAATATGAACATGCCAGGAACCTGAGACCCATTATTAGAAGTTAAAACTTAAGTTTCGATTTTTCGTATAGTGCTGTTTCATTATGTTCCCGAGTATGTCCGAGCAATCTCGATTTTTGCCAAAAGCGTTCGTGCCACTGCACGAGTGCACGTGTACCGGCAGACGCCGCAGGAAGTATACTACCTGCGCGATGGTAGTATACTTCTTTTATCATTTTATAGTCATTTTAATTTTAACTCTTGAAACTAAAGATTTTTTAATTTAAAAAAAATTAAAACTGAACTCTAAACTAAAGCACTTAAATTATTTTTTAATTCTCTGGATTGAATAATGAATCTACAAATTTTTGAATGTTTTAAATGATATCTTCTTTAGCTAGAAACATTAACTTTTCAAGTGAGAAGATAAATTTTAATTTTAAGTAGCTTCAAATCGATGATTGTTCAAAATTATTTTTTTATATACTTTTCGACATTTTCTTCAAAAAAAAATTCTGAAATAGAAAATAATACAAAATCTTCTGAACAATATAAACAAAAAATGTTTATTATCTTAAAATCGTCAAAAAAGTACACTTCGTTTTAAATGTTTTGAAATATTTTAAAAACTTCTGAATATTTTTTCAAACGATTCAAATTTTTCGTAAAATATTTTTAAAAACCTGCAAAATAAAAAAAATTTAGTCAAAGTAGGCAGAGAGCGCCTATACCAGAAACACATTTTGTTGAAAACAAAAGTTTATCCAAACATTTTTTTTAAATGTTTGAAAAAAATGTTATTAAATAAAAATTATGGAAAAAAATTAATGAAAAAAATGTTTGAAATCAATTTTTTGAAAATATTTTTTGAAACTACATATTTTCATTAGAAGAAAACTTAATCAAGTCGTTAAAAACCTCCCCATCGCAAATTTTCCCTCCCCTACTCCACCTATTTTCTCCTCCTCCAGATTCTTTTTTGACAATTTTGGAAATCTTTGAAAATATTTCTAAATATTCTCCTCAAATTAATTTTTCAAAATAGAAAGTCCTTTTCAATTTTCCCAGGAATCGTAAGAAATTTTTGTTATTCTGATGAAACCACAATAATTGAAAAAACTTCTGAATTTTTTGTTCCTGATAATTGTTTTGTTCATATAAAACTTCCCGCAATTCTTAAAACGCTTCTAGATTTTTTTTTCCAAACCCCAAAAAAATGTAAATTTTTTATAAATTATTTGAAATCATTTCAAGATTTACATTAATTTTGAATCTTTTCAAAACTTCTTTAAAAAAAATAGCTTGAAATTACTCGGTTTTTTCTAAATTACTATGTGGAATGGAAGCTTCTAATGTGTCCCCTAGGGGTTCACATTTTTCTTGTATCTCTTCCCTATTCCTTTACACACCCCGCACACACATACTTGGTGATGGGAGGGAGACCTACAGTTCAAGGTGGGTTTCCAACCACCAAGAGCAACAACCTTAAGTACTTAGAGAACCTTTTTCTGTAGAGGTAATGGTCCCACGTCTCTCCGGAGATGAACAACTCCCTTGCTAGGCAAGTGTTCACCGCATGAGCCACCGAGGCTCTTCCAGAGTGCGAGGCGGGAATCGAACCCGCCTTAAACCCGCAGTTAAAATTGTAGCATTCAAAGTTTTTAGTTCTTTAAAAATTTCACGATTCAAGGCTTTCTATTTCAAAATGTCCAGTGTTGAATATTTGATTTATAATTGCTCGAATCATATGAACAGTCAAATATTTCTACTAATTAAGTAATTGTTCTTTTTTCTATTAAGATTTTTGAAATTTCAATGGGCTAAAAATGGCATTTTTAAAACTGAAACAGTATTTGAATAGTCATCTTGAAAAATCAATTATTGTCGACTTTATAAAACTCAAGGTATAGTTCAATTGAAAAAAAAATTAAATTATAATTACAGTTGATCATCTAAAAGCGTTTTTTATAAAAAAATTCAATTCCAACCCCTTATAATTTTTAATTGTTCAAGTCGTCAAAACTGCATTTCGAAATTCATACGTCATCTTCAATATTTAGTAAAAAATTTTTAGCTCAGTATGAACTTTCAATTATTTGATTTTTAATTAAATATTTTTAAATTATATAAATATTTTTCTATTTTCAATTGGGAAATAGAAGCTTCTGTGGTGCAGAGATCTATATCCAGAAGCCCCCCTGTTATACTACTCACGTTCGTATATTTGTCGTTAATAGCAATTGCGACTGGGTTGTGATCAGAGTTTAATATTTGTGAAGTATTTGGGGTGTGAAAGTTATTGATATTTTTTAGCAAAAATAAGTCTAAAATACATGGTCGTCCTACTTTTGGGATGTGAGTTAGAGTTTCAGGCGCAGCAATAGTTACTTGAGATTTTAGACATATATCAATTAAAAATGTCCCTTTTGCATTACCAGTATAGCAAATCCATACAGGTCTTCTAGCATTAAAATCCCCCATTATTATAACTTTTTTATTCAGACGAAATAGCTTATTTAGGTCACTTTTTTATTACCCGTCTCTACATCAATAGCTACAGCTTCAGTTTTTTCGAGTGCAGGAATAATAATGATATTATGCTTTATACTATTTTTAATCATTAATGCAACCCTATCACTATACATATTTCTATGAACTCTGTATACTGAGTATCATCCTCCTATTTTTATTTTATAATTTGAATATAACTTAGTTTCGCAAATTCCAATAATATCAAACTCAGACTGATTAATTTAATACTTTAATTCATTCATTAGTACCTTCTACTAATAATGTTATTTTACTAAAGCTATCTTTAGCTTATCTGACATTTATAAAAGTGATTTGAACAATCTACAATAATTTGGTTTTGTTTACATTCGCAAACAGATTTTTCAATTGATGCATAATACCACCCATAGAGATATCTATGCCTTCTGTGTCTTCTTGATGTTTTGCTTCATAATTCACTATTTTGGTAACTGAACTATAGGACTGCTTATCAGCAGCATCAGCTGTTGGCAATGTTTCCCTGGGTTCCCTCAGTGACATAGATTTATTTGTTGTTATCCTTGAATTATTCTGTTGTTCACGATTATTTATATAACCTATCCTTGCCATTGTCGTTATATACAGGGTGTCCCACCACCTATGAACATGTCGGTACTGGGTGATAGAGGACCAAAAAAGAAACAGAAAAGTCCTCTGGCAAAATTTGATTTGGGCCTTAGTTTGGGCACAGTAAAGCTTCAAAGGTGGGCATAATGAACTAATCAGAATCGATCTTTGGCAGCCACTTGTTTGTTCTCATAAGTGTTAAGTGCCCTGGAAATCGAGTGTAAATCGTAGAAAATGGATTCAGGCCAAACGGCAAAGCCATTTTGTCTGATTTTTTTGTATAAATGATCTTAAGGGTATGAAGACTGTCGGTACACCTCGCTTTTTTCGAGAAAAAAAATCTATTTTTCATGTAACAATGAAAATAAGAAAAATTACTTTTTGTGGTACAGTGCTCTACTATTAAGCAAAGCATGGAGCAGGTAAAGCAGTTAGCGTGCTAAGAATTCTTTTGCGCGACTCTAGCGGAGGAGCGGGAAACTACTATACACGTCTGCAGGTTCTGAAGCGCCCACTATTACCCAAATTTCTTCATTCAGGGACGAACACACCGTATACGAAAACTAGGGGCCCCTATCCAAAGGAGTGGGTAAATTCCCAAAAGGTTGGGTGGGTGGCAAACTTACGGCGAAAGAAGTACCTTTTGTACATTAAATGGCAATATACAAGCTCTCTGTATAAACGGCAGATTATACAAACGTGTAAGATATCGATAATATTTGTCGCCCAATTTCCTAGATTGATTCGCATTTGACACAAACTGTGCATGTTTGCACAACACAGGGGCTGTCGCTGCAATAACCGGTTACAGAAGTGTGAAGCACGTGTAATTGTTGAAATAAAAAGCCAATTCTGCTACTTTTTTCTACAAAATGGCCTGCTTTCAGCTAATTTGACTGTACTCTATGTACGCAGTTGTGCGTGATTTTCGGGTTCTTTTTAAATGTTTCTGAAAATTGTATGAAATCGGTGCGATATTTGTGAAATTATTCGTATTCGTTTGAAATCATTTACATATGTGAAATCGTTTGATATCTTTGCAATGTTTTGAAATCTCTGAAATGTGGTGGACTGTACCCTTTTTGACATGTTTGGAATTTTTTAATTGTTTTAAAATCATTACGAAATCTTTATGAAATTTTAGAAATATTTTGTATATCTTTCGGAAATCTGTTGTATTCATTGTAAATTGCTGAATTTATCATGAAGATCCTAATTCAAAAATTTGACATCGAAAAAAAAAAAAAAATTTCTGTCGACAAATGTCTGATTAATACATTTGTTTGTTACCTTTCTTTGAAAAAATCACACAATGTATCAACTAATTATGAATTTTGTTGAAATTGTCATGTCATTCCTAAATGAAAGGACAGCCATTGAAAAAAAAACTAATTTTCTGCCGACAAATGCCCTTTTAATACATTCGTTTCATAAATCATACGATTAATCAAAAAATTATGAATTTTTCTGACATTATCAGATTCCTAATTAAAAAATCTTGCGAAGAAATTTCTCAATCATTATATTGTTTTTATCAACATTTCTTGCAATATAGCTGTAAAATACGTAAAATTATGGATAATCGTAGAAAACATTCTCTTAGCAAATAATTTGTTAATTACATTTTATTTTGTTTATTATGTAATATTGGAACAGCTTTGAGGAATTTTACTCTATAACGAAAAAAAAGATGTTTCTGCAAACTTCATTCAGAATCATGAATGTTCTGTAATTTCAGTTGAAACTCAACAATTCTTTTCACAATTACCCATACAATCCGAATAAAAAAAGGGCCCTGCAAATCGAGAATAAATCGTAAAAAATGTTTACAGGCCAAACGGCGAAGCTATTTTGTCTGATTTTTTGTATGCATGATCTAAAGGGTATAAAGACTGTCGGTACAGCTCGCTTTATTAAAAAAAATCTATTTTCCATATAAAAATTGAAATAAATAAATCGTACCGTATAGTCGTATATAGGGACACTAGGGACCCCACGCAAATCAGTGGGTGAATTCCCAAATGTTGGGTGGGTGCAAGTGGTTGGGGGTGATAATATCATAAAATGTAGACTTTAAGTGAAATGAAACTGTAAACAAATAATATCTTATAATCATAATTCGCCCCCGAATTCAAGCATGCAGTATTCACGCCGAATCAGTATGAATGTACAATTTCCGGCAACTTACTCCGAAAATAGTGCCTTGTACACATTAAATGACAATAGACAAGCTCTCTGCATACAAAAAATTATACAAACATGCAAGATATGAATTATCTGTGACACCAAATTTCCTCCGAAAATACCAGATTGATTTTCATTGGGCACAAGCGTTGCATCTTTGCACAACTCAAGGGCTGTCAGCAATAACCGGCTATATATAAATGTAGCGCTCCGTTTTCTTTTACCTAAGAGCTTGTACAAAAAGGATGAACTACTTTTTCAAACATTGATTTTTTGGCTGAAGATGCATAATTTTTGTTTACAATTCATCTCTTTACTAGAAAATTTAAATATTTTCTAAAAAATTAATTACTTTCAGTTGAAACTGAAATTATCGTTGAAAATTCGTATTTTTCAATATCAAGTGATTCCTATTCTTTAAAAATTAATATTTTGTATGGTATATCATCATGTGATGTATAAGGCACTACTTTCGGAGTAAGTTGCGGAGAATTGTACACTTACACGAATTCGGCGTGAATATTGCATACAAGATTTAGGGGGCGAAGTGATTATAAGATATTATATTGTTTACAGTTGAAATTCACTTAAAGGGGAACTTTACGTTCGCTTTTTTTCGTTTGAATTGATACATTCCTCAATGAAGTACGTACCGGAGGGTTTCTAAGATAAATCAAGAAGAAGCAATTTTGACCCATTTTCGAGAAAAATGCATTTCAAAAATTGTGAAACAGATGGTCATTGAGCCGCTGTAAAAGTATATCGAAGAGTCGGTAGCTCCCTGGTAGAGCGCTCGGCTGATAGCCGCAAGGTTGCGCGCTCGATTCTCGCTATCCATACTTTTTTTTATTCATTGAAATGCTTGCTTATTCCATTTTTGAATAACATTTAATAAAATTATACCATTTAATGATTATTTATTCCTTATGTTCAATGAAAACTCTGTTAATCGTATTTTCATTACCACTCGTTTAGACAATTGTGCATTTTATTAAAATTTTTTATTATTCAATAGTTTCTAGTATCTATATTATTAAATTAAAGTTGGAACGAAGTATTTCAAGTGGAAATTTAAATAATAAATACGAAATGCCAGTGGATGTAGTAACTCATTTCATAGATATTTACTAACAAGAATCAGAAGTGTCTTGAAAGTGTATTTTTCCACTTGATTCTTACTTTCATTTAATAATATAGATACTGGAAACTATTGAAGAATAAAGAATTTTAATAAAATGCACAATTTTTCAAACGAGTGGTAATAAAAACACTATTAATAGAGTTTTTTTATTGAAAATAAGGAACAAATAATCATTAAATGGTATAATTTTAGAAAATGTTATTCAAAAATAGAGTGAACAAGTATTTTGATGAATGAAAAAAGTATGCATAGCGAGAATCGAACGCGCAACCTTCAGGCTATCAGCCGAGTGCTCTACCAGGGAGCTACCGACTCTTCGATATACTTTTAAACCGGCTCAATGACCATCTGTTTCACAATTTTTGAAATGCATTTTTCTCGAAAATGGGTCAAAGTTGCGTCTTCTTGATTTTTCTTATAAACCCTCTGGTACGTACCTTTCATTGAGGAATGTATCAATTCAAACGAAAAAAAGCAGATTCCTTTTGGGAATTTACCCACTCATTTGTGTTGGAGCCCCTAGCTTTCGCATACGACTATACTGTTTGTTCGCCCCTGGATGAAGTCAAGAAAATTTATTTATTATAATTTTTACATGAAAAAAAGATGTTTCTTCGAAAAAAACGAGAGAAAGAGAGAATCAGACGAAATAGCTTCGCCGTTTGGCCTGAAACCATTTTTCACGATTTACACTAGATTTCCAGGGCCCTTTTTTTATTCGAATTGTATGGATAATTGTAAAAAGAATTGTTAAGATTCAACTGAAATTCAAGAAAATTCATGATTCTGAATGAAGTTCGCAAAAACGTTCTTTTTTCGTTATAGAGTAACATCATTCCTTAAAAATGTTACAATATTATATAAGAAAGAAAAAAAATGTAAGAAACAAATTATTTGTTAAAAGATTGTTTTCTACTGTTTTTTAAAGTTATATTGCAAGAAATTTTGATAAAAACTATATAGCGATTGAGAAATTTCATCGTGAGATTTTTTAATTTGGAACTTTCTGACAGGGGCCCCCAGCAAAGCGAAGACAATTGCAAATTTTTCATGCACACGCTTCTCCATCGACTTTAGAAGCCAGTCGCAAAAAAGGGCCGCCTATGTACAAAATGCCATGGCCGCATTGATGTCCCAGTCCGTCACTGATTATAAGGGCATTTGTTGGCAGAAAAATTATTATTTTTTCAATGGCAGTCCTTTCATTTAGGAATTACATGACAATTTCAACAACATTCATAATTAGTTGATACATTGTATGATTTTTTCAAACAAAGGTAATAAAAAATGTGTTAATCAAACATTTGTCGACAGAAAAATTCGTTTTTTTTTTCAATGTCAAATTGAATGCAATGTTGAAATAAGTACAGCATAAATTTTCTGCAAAGATTGCTGGATTTTCTGCGGAGTTTATAGAATTTTCAGTTATCTGATGAATTAACGGGTATTTTCTGTAATATTTACTGAACTTTTCTGTCAAATTGACAACTTCAATTGTAAAATTCAGTCAAAAAGTATGTAAATTTTGCAGAAAGTCTTCGTACATTTGTAAAATTACGGAAAATTCAGTAAACTCTGCAGAAAATTCGGTAAGCATTACTGAAAAGATATGCTGTCTCTATTTCAACTGAAAATCCTGCAACTTCAGCAGACTTCAGCCCTTGAGTTGTGCAAACATGCACAGTTAGTGTCAAATGCGAATCAATCTGGTATTTTTGGAGGAAATTGGGGGACAAATATTATCGATATCTTACACGTTTGTATAATCTGCCGTTTATACAGAGAGCTCGTATATTGTCATTTAATGTACAAAAGGTACTTCTTTCGCCGTAAGTTTGCCATCCACCCAACCTTTTGGGAATTTACCCACTTCTTTGGGTAGGGGCCCCTAGTTTTTGTATACGGTGCTCGTCCCTGAATGAAGAAATGTGGGTAATAGTGGGCGCTTCAGAACCTGCAGACGTGTATACTAGTTTCTCGCTCCTCCGCTAGGGTCACGTAAAAGAATTCTGAGCACGCTAACTGCTTTACCTGCTCCATGCTTTGCTTAATGGTAAAACACTGTTCCACAAAAAGTAATTTTTTTTATTTTCATTGTTACATGAATAATAGATTTTTTTTTCGAAAAAAACGAGCTATACCGACAGCCTTTATATCCTTTAGATCATTTATACAAAAAATCAGACAAAATGGCTTCGCCGTTTGGCCTGAATCCATTTTCTACGATTTACACTCGATTTCCAGGGCCCTTAAGAGAGTGTGCGTGCTGGCGGTTCACTTCAGCTCCCGCAAAAAATGCATGTCATTGATCTTTGATTGTTTCTACAAGACGCGAGATTCAAGCCTTTAAATTTTTTTAAATTCTTAGCTGTTCTTGCAAACGTTTATTACCGTCCTTAAAATAACATACCATTTGCTCAACCTAAAAAGGATGAATTTCAATTTAATACAGAACTTTCCTGACATTTCATGTAAGAAAACCAACAAAGATGTTTAAAATTCAGAAGACCAAACGAACTTTTGTTCTTCAAAATTAATCTACAAGTCTAAGATGAGAAAAAACATTTCAAACCTCAAAAAGAATTTCTCTGTGATTCATCGCAGAAATTTTGTTACACTTTTGTTATAACCTCAATAAAGTAACTGAAAACTCGGAAAAACAAACTTTTGTTATTGAACATAAATTAACAAGTCTACGATAAGTAATTCTTCGCGATTCATTACAAAATTTTTTGTTACATTCATTGTAACAAATTAAAAAAAAATATCCCCGCTTCGCGGGCACATTCTCATTGCGCGCTACGCGCGCGGCTCGTTTCGCTCGCAAGTTTGAGCGCGCCTAGGGCGCGCGACTGTTAGTTCTCGCGCTTCGCGCTCGATAACGTATTTACCTCGCGCTACGCGCTCGGTCTTTATATTTCCCACACATTTGTGCACAGACCTTTTGAAATTAAAGGTCAGAGCGTGAACAAGTGTAATTTCATCGTTGTGAATTCTCTTTTGTTGAAGCTCCTTTCGGCTTTAACGAACACATTCTTATTACGTATCTCGTGCTTCGCACTCAATTTTGTCCAAAATGTGAGCTTTTCTACATTATGTTCAATACTATTATATCTAATGTACATTATATTTATTTCTGTACCTCGATCGGGTACTATGAAGAGGGTTCTCAAAGTACCTACGGCCTTGACGATTACATTCTCATTGCGATACTCATTCTTCGCGCTCAGCAGCTATAGGCTATATAGACGATTGCTTTTGAAAAATAAAACCGTGTGAAAACTAGTGAAAATTCTGATTAAAATTTTTTAATCTACCAGAAAATTTATTTTTCTACTTTTTGAAAGTTTTCAACATTTTGAAAAGTATATAACTTTTCTAATTTCCATCGAAATGAAAAATTGTGTCACGTCCCGCGACTTTTATAATAATAATATATAATTATAAACAATATATTATTACTACATAACATTTATATTCAATAGTTTATGACTATATAACATTTATATTCAATTGATTATAACTACATAAAATTTATATTAACTAATAAAACAACAAGCTGAAATATCATATCCAATATCCAATTATTATTGTCAAAATCATATTATATACAAACCCGACATTGTTAAAATCATTCGTGAAGAACGGATTTGTAACGAACAACGCAATGGACCAAGATGAGTTGTACGCATCAATTTTTCGCACAACAAAGAGGCACACGCTAATCAAAAACACATAAATTAATCAACAAGGCAACCAGAAAAGCAAGCTGCATTTTGTTTCCCATACGCTTACAAAATTCTGGTACCTATAGCACTTACATAGCACAGTAAACGAAAATAAGCGATTCACATAAAAATCTCGTCTATCCAACACAAGAAATGGGCACATAATAATCAAAGGACCATAAATTAATCAGCGAAGCAACCATGAGAACTAGCCACATCTTCAATCCTATACACCTTCAAATGCTGGTACCTACAGCACATATACAGTACATTAAACTAAAATGAGCGGGCTACATAAATTTGCAGAACTAGCACAGCCATAAAACACACATTAATTGAAGAGCTATAAATTAATCAGCAAGCCAACCTTATGAACAGACCAGATTCTCAACCCCATACGTTTATAAAATGCTGGTACCTATACTACTCATCTACATGATTTAAGCATCTTGACCTACTTATGCCTATGCAAGGGACACCAGCATCTTCGATACAAAAGCAATAAATATCTCAATCAAGGTGACAGTTGTAGGAGGGTGAACCTCTGACAAAGAAGACACGCAAACCTTATGCCCCTCTACATAATAGAATATCTCAGCCTTTGTCATCTAGGAAGGGATACCATATATTTGGTAACTGCCCCATTCTCCATATTTGGGCACATTACGATTCCTCATCGCTGATTGGCCATCCTATCAATTAACCCTTTGGACTAGGAAGGGATATAGTGCATCCTAGCTACTGCGACACTTTCCGTATATGGGCATACATGAAAATCTCGATGCCCATTGGATAATTAAATCCCTACCACTCATTTACACAATTAATTATCAACGATGATTGGAACCATGATGAATCCCTACTTCTAATACCACTCACCCCTACGGGAATCTTAGGAGGGATCTCATGAATAAATACCGCAGATTTTGAAGCAGGAAGTCAGTTTAGGGACTTTAAACAGTCTACATAGTTTTAGGGAGTTCAACCAGTCTACCTAGTTTAGACTCTCCACCATTGAAGAACCACACCCAGTACTACAATCAAATTCGTCGAAACCCTAAACTCCGGTCCCAAATACTCGGCCCGTCAAAATCTTCTTCAAATCTAACTTCTGTGCGGGAGCGTCACATCGAAACACAATACACCACTTGTAACAAAGAACGAGGGAAGCCCAGATCCACTGACCTGGTCAGCGCAGCCTCCATTCTTGTATACTCACCCCCTACGGGTCCCACAAAGAGCTCCGGCAAGAGGGTGCAAGAGATCAACCACAAATAAGTAAGTAGTAAATTATCTCGCTTTCTCGTTTTCCTTTCTCTTACTCTATCGTTTACTTAACTAGTCATCCCTGTTTAAGGTGGACTAAAACTAAACGAGAAGAGGCAAGCCAAAACAAGAGTACTCCAGCTGCATTAATCTCAAATCAACCTTTTTGTACTTCATCTCAGTAAAATTGCTATTGTTCTAATAAACTTTAATTAACTTATATTCAAATCTTATTAATTTATTTCTGTAGATCGTAGTTATCCTCATCCCAGTTTTTTAATTTACATTAAAATCTAAAACGAGGAACCATCTTTATTTAATAAAATATAAGGTAAGTTATGTTGATTAAGACGTAACAATTGCATTAAAATAATTTTCAAGTCTTTCACCCATCTGTTAGAAACTTTCACAAAAATTGCTGAAACTTGAAAAAAATTTTTTTTGAAATTTTGAAAATGCTCTAAAAATTTCAATTTTAGTTGAAAATATGTGGTTAACGAACTTAACCTTCGTTTTAGGACCCTTAAAAAGTTTACCAAAGGCTGACTCGATTGGACAAATCCTTCAAAAGTTAGCGTGGCTACAACATTCAGGTAACCATACAGACATACAGACAGACAGACATACAGACATACATACATACAGACAGACAGAGAGACAGACACCGACAAAATTTTATGATTTTCGGACTCTGGGAGTGCCGGAACATAAAGATCCATTAAAAACCAGAGATCGAAAATTTGGACGAATACAATACACTCTCATGAATGAGAATGTAAAAATTAAAAATGGGAAATCCAAACAAACTTTTGATCTTTAAGGGGGTAGTCTAGTAACTAAATTTCAATAAATCGATTTTTTTTCTCACATATTCCGAAAGTAAAATACATTGAGAGTATATTGTAAAAATTTTAGACTGAAATATAAAAAATTCACGAAGCTACAGCAAATAGTCGAGAGCGCTTCGTAGTTGCTCGCTGTAAGCCGCACAACAGCAGCAAACGGTCGGAAGGCAACGCTTGACGATTCTAAAATAGCCAGATCGATTCGTAGGGCAGAAAAAGTTCTGAAAATGATCCCTATAAGGAAATGGAAGATTTGCTTGTATGCACTAGGCATAGCCGATGAGTGTAGGAGTTTTCTCAAAAAAATCTGTTAATAAAGCTGAAGGCGTTTTTCTTAAAACAACGTTTTTTCAGTCGGCCCGGGTAATTAAAAATATTCTATTGAACCGATCAAGCTGAAATTTTAACACGTGGTCCTACACACCAGTGGCTATGGCGGGAACTAGGATCTTTTTTCCGTTCATTATTTTCTGATTTATAGCCCGATTTTCGAGGAAAAAAGTTTTAAAAAACGTTGTATTTTTTTAAGAAGTCCGCCATTTTGTTATTTTTCACTCAAAATGGAAAATCCTAGTTCAGACCAGAATGAAAAGCCTACAGGAAAATAATCAACTCGATTTTTTTGATTCAGATACCCCGAAGTGGCGTAATCCCCCCGGCCAGCCATATACCTTTTTTTTAAGATGCTCACTTTCTCCGTTAAAAAAACCTAAAAAAATTTTGTAAACAAAAAAAAATTTTTTGTACAGTTTTAGATATCAATAATAACATATAAAAAATTTGAAATGATTGCATTTTATTTTATTTTTTAAATGGAAAAAACAGCTTTAAAAAAAAGTGTCAGTTACCAGACTACCCCCTTAAAATTAACCAAACCAGTCTAAGATAAGAAAAAAAATTTTTAACACCAAAAGTAATTCTTTTGCATGAGATGCAAATTGTTGATACATTTATTATTAAAAAAACAATAAAGAAATCTAAAGCTGGGGAAATTACTTTTGGATGTTCAAAATGTGTTTTCAAATTTTAAACTAGTTGGTTGTTTTTGAAAAACAAAAGTTCGTTTCGTTTCCCGAGCTTTAAATTCTTTGTTTATTTTTGTTACATTAAACGTAACAAAAATTGTGTAGAGAGTTGCGGAGAATTACTTTTGAGGATTTGAAAATGAGTTTTCTTATCTTGGACTTGTTGATTTATTTTCTGCGACAAAAGTTTGTTTGGTTTTCCCGGTTTCAATTTTTTGTTGGTCTTGTTACAATAACTGTAACAAAAAGTTCGCTATGAATCTCAAGGAATTACTTTCGTTTGGTACCAAATGTGTCTCTTATTTTAGAGTTGTAATTTAAGTTTAAAGAACAAAAGTTCGTTTGGATTTCCCATTTTTAATTTTTTTCAATCCGTTACAATGAATGTAAAAAAATTTTTTGTAATTAATCGCAAATAATTACTTATTGTAGACTTGTTAATTTATGTTCAATAACAAAAGTTTGTTTTTCCGAGTTTTAAGTTACTTTGTTGGTTTTATAAGAAAAATTTAACAAAATTTCTATGACGAATCACAGAGAGTTTCTTGTTGAGGTTTGAAATGTTTTTTCTCATCTTAGACTTGTAGATTAATTTTGAAGAACAAAAATTCGTTTAGTGTTCGGAATTTTAAACATCTTTGTTGGTTTTCTTACATGGGATGTCAGGAAAGTTCTGTATTAAATTGAAATTCATCCTTTTTAGGTTGAGCAAATGTTATGTTATTTTAAGGACGGTAATAAACGTTTGCAAGCCCTGGCGGACCGGCCGAACGCAAACATTACGCTACAGCGTAACGGTAAAGTAATGGTAAAGTAATGCTAAAGTAATATGGCATTATAATTAATAAAGGAAACAAAATTAATATGTAAATTGTTGCAAT
>CAKNXH010064085.1:285878-341318 GCA_932178445.1 Andricus quercusramuli
AATAATACAGCAATATATTTACCAAGTCTTCCCAGCTTACTAGAATTGATTTCTAATACGTGGGTGGGTTTGATGGAGTGTTAGGGGTACATTATGTAGCCTAAGGTTTCTCTGAAGAAATCATTAACACAATAACTTTGCATTTTGTGGAAATAACTGTTTTTTGCTAATTACAAGTTTGGAAAATCTTTACCAAATGTTAACAGCCATATGTAATTTATTTCTTGTGGGTGGATGGACTTTTGGGGATGTTATAATAATAATCCAGAACCGGAGGGCCTTTTATAAAAATCAAAGTCGCTATACCTTTGATTTTTTAGAGAAATGATTATATTCCCATGGACTAAGATCGGAAAATATTCACCGGGTCTTTCCAGCTTTTTACAGTTGAGTTCTATTGCGTGGGTGTGTTTTATGGGGTGTTGGTTGTACATTATATAGCCTAAGGTTCCTCTGAAAAAATCATAAACACAATAACATTGCATTTTGTGGAAAATGCTTATTTTTGCTAATTACAAATTTGGAAAATCTTTACCAAATCTTTTTTAGCTATATGTAAATTATTTCTTCTTTGTGGGTGGTGTGAAGGGAATGTTATAAGATCAACTCAGAATTACAAGAAAATGTTGCAAGTTTTATTTATCTCTTTTATCAGTCAGTATTTTGCGTTGAATATATTTTTCCTTCTTTTTCTCTTATATTTTTGTAAGATAATATTTATTCGTTATGTTTTTCAAATAATATATTATAACTTATTAAGAATTATTACTCCTACATATGTTTCAATGCTTTTTCTATTTTGAATATGGCGCCAGAAGTCCTTTTAAATCGATTTAGTGATCGATCGGGTCACCAGGCGGCGCTGATTGTACTGTTTCTGTTTACTTATTTTCGATCTTTGAAAAACGTTTTTATTTTTTAATTGTTTAATATTTATCGCGTGTTGACGTTCCGGAGGGACTTTCCCCCTCAAATATGGATATGTGCTTCCTGTGGGGGAAAAAATTGCCCCCTGACATCCTGTCGGTGCGCCAGCATTCGAAACCAATTTTTTGCGGTGAGTTTTGTAGGTTGGAATACCCACTACATGAGCCTTAAGCCTCCACAAGTTAGAATGCCAGCTGGTACAGAACTTCCCGTACTCAAGTTAACTTTCTGGTTCGTGACATAAGAAATATTGGTAGGTAATAAGATTGTTGGGTGAAGGACGGGGTCCGGGGCAGAGCCGCGGCGGGGTCGAGGGGCGGAGCCCCCTTGGGGGGTTCGGGTGGCAAAGCCCCCCCGAGAGGAAAAAAACCGAACTAAAATGATTTACACTCGACTCTCTCAAACGTAAGCTTCCCAAAGATAACCAAATTACTCTCTCAAACGTAACCAGCATCTCTCTTGGTAACCACTGCTCTGCCACTGCTCACTGCTACCACTGTGCACTGCTCACTGGGATCTTCTGCCTCCTGTAGAATGTCTGCAGGTACAAATTCCGAATCTTCGGAGTCACTGTCGGAATTATCCACAAACATTTTTATAAAACTTTTTTCAGATCAGAAAGTTGCACCAGGCAAACTAAACTAAACGCTCAACTTCTCAGCTGACCAAATGATGGCAGTGTTGTTAAAGTGGACAGCCTGCGCGTGCAGCGTGCGTTGGCCATCACGCTGACAAATTCTGCAATTGGTTGTAATCTGGCGCGTGATTCAAAATCGAATTAAATTAATTCGATTTTAAATCGCGCGCGTAAAATTTTGACCAATGGCAGCTTATACTCTTGGATCACGCATCCGGTGGCTTCAGATTGGTTGTGATAATTCTTGCGACCATTCAGAAACTAGCGTTCCCTTAATTTCCGTGCGTGGAATACAGCAGATACACACTTTCCTTCAAAGTAAGCTTGATGGTCAACATTCCCGCACGAAATTTTGTGCGGGAATGTTATGATTCCGGCACACTTTGACTTTATCAAGAATCGGCCACTTTCTGCTCATTTTTTGGTGCATATACTGAGAACTTTACGTACATTGTTGCAGAAAGACTCTTTTCCATTTACTACCAGAATGCTCTATGTACTGGGATGTTAGAGCATCTTTTCAGCCCGCGATTGGCCTTAAAGCCTCTGTTGCGTCCTGCATAGCGCTTCTAAACTCACCAGATAAAACATAACGATGTCGTGTTGCGGTGTACCTACTTGGAGTCCCAAAAGTCTATATCTGTTTGTAATCCGAATTATTTTTCTTATGCTGAGCAGCTAGACAATCATATGTCATCTTCTTTACTTGAAGCAACCCTTTTCTTTAATTACCAAGTATACAAAAATCTATTATTACTGAACAGAAATGTAAATCCACTTTTTGTTTAAAGTTCCAGTGAAAAATTTGTTTTCAAATTCCAATTGAAATAGGGCAATTAAATTTAAAAATTATGGTCCATTACACTCCCCTACATGCTTTTGTCTCCAGAATATTACGAGGTGGCTTTTCGAGTTTTAGAGAACGTTTGGCTAGACCCCCCCCCCCCCCATGATGCGTTACGTTATACTTGTAGTCATAATTAAAGGACAGACACTTATTCCCTAAAATTCGTATTTTTCATATTTTTGTACTCTTTGACTTGGTTTAAATGATCAAAATTATTTTCTGCATATATTGTTATTATTTTTCAACAATGAAAACGATCTAAAACAATTTTAGGTCTTCAAATTGACTGAAATACTTATACTTTCCAGTAGCAGCAAATGCATGGATAGTGAAATATATCAAAATGTCTGTCAATTAGATGTGGCACAATATCTGGAAATTTCATCTAAATCGGATGAGAATCCAACTAGTGATGCAAGAATTTGTGGAAATACAAATACAGTCACACACACTAAACCATATATTTGTTCAGAAAGCTATGAAACGCAAGTTCAATTTATATAAATAGTCCACTCTGCCCGACAAAGTGTCTGAGAAACACTTACCTTTGTTTTCATTGACATGCAGCACGAACACGTTGCGCCGAAGGTTCACTCTGACTTTATCGGGCACTCCCGCGTGACTGGACTGGAAGGTACTGAGACGCGCGGGGAGCCAGCTCAATCAGGGCCGACACCGTTAATTGTCAAAATTTGTTAAGTATCTGTGGTACACTTGTCGGGCACTAAAGGTTAAACTTATCACAATACACTCATAAAATTATTTTCTGCAACACATGCATAAAAATGGCCATATTCCGTGTCCATAAAGCGTACGGAAAATTGCAGATTCCTCTACTGTGAGAGTAGCGTGCGGGAATGTAACATTCCCGCACTGAATCATTTACGAGCGCTTGCCTGTAGTTCGGGAATTAATATTCACACGGCATGTGAAACAATTACGCGGCGTTTCCCGGGCAACTCAAGTGATCACATTTGTTTTCATGACGTTTATAAAAAGCTTTCAAACATCCGACCAGTCGATATGAATACAGGTGCCAAACAAGTAAAATAACCTCTGTAACAGAAAACGTGCTCCTTGCCTATTTTGACGAACTCTCAAAAAGTCTAGCACCCTCAACACTGTGGGCACGTTACTCAATGTTTTATTTTTAAGTTTAATGTAATTATATTGTGACTCAATATTTGGTAGTTTTTTCAGTCAGGGGGCTCCCCCCACCCGCAGGGGCTTCGCTCCCTGCACCCCCACCAGGGCTGCGCCGTGGACCCCCCCCCCCCTCCACCCCCGCCACCGACCTCCATAACGTATTTTTCATTGCATTTTCATGCATTTTTTACAAAAAATATCGTGTGTGACATGTGCTGGAAGACATTCCACTCGTGTGAAGTTTGTAACACTCTTGGAATGTTCAACTTTACGCACTTGTAACACAATCTACTATTCTCATGTAAAATTTGATTACAAAATGCGCCCTTATGAGAATTAAATTTTTTAATATCCTTCTGCGCAAACCCTGACCTTTTACACACTTTCAGGCTGTTTTCAACTTTTGTTTTGGCATTGAAGCATGATCAGTCAAACATATGCTTTTTCCCTATAAAGCGTGAAAAAGTAGCTGGATCCATAAAGCTGTCGAGACCGCCGCATTAATTCCCGAGATATGATTTTCTTTAAAGGTAGCCACCGAAAACCCGAGCCCTGTTTGCGAATCCGGGAGGACCAGTGAATTCAGGAATACCCCCTTCTATCATCCCTCCAGATCAGTCATGCATTAATGTTAACTTTACGCCTTGCTGTGTTATCCTTTTTTATCCCCCTCCTCCCAGTAGCGATAGCTCTACACAGACCAAAATACGGTCCGAGCCTGTAGCGATCGGGACAATTTTGAGGTATTTTATCGCACCTATGAATGGTAAAGTGCATACGGCGAGATTTTATAGTACTTCCCCCTCCAGTTGAAATACGGCAATTAAATTTGAAGACTGCGATCCATTATTTAAAGCAACGATTTTCAAAAAATTAAAAAAAAAACAATAATTAATGGTAAAAGGCATTTCTGTGTGTATTTATTGTTGGTAACATGACCTGAAACTATGAATGCAATTACTACACTAATTGTGAATTCAGTTTATAAGTGGGAATTACAATTTTAAGTCAAGTGTAATAATTGACGTTAGATCATATGACATTTTTTTTTACTTCTAATAGTTATTTTTTAATTTATTTGTCAATAAACAACTTCAAATATGGATTGGAAGTTTTTTAAAGAATTCCTCGCCTAGTTTTGCACTCATGACCTACTCTACAGCCTATGCGCATGCGCGGGCGTTTATTTTAGTGGGCGAAGTTCAAAAAACCTCTATGTAATGTCTTTTTTGTAACGCACGCACGAAATGTTCGCTTTTCGAGGCATGTATTGCGTGCGGGAAGTGACCAATTCCAAAGCCGTGATAAAAAGCAGTTATAAAAAGACTTTTTCTAGCTGCTGCGCTTGCGCATTCCGATTCAGATTTACTTTCCAGGACTGCCGAAATAATAACCTCACTTCATTATGATTTGACGATTGAGGGACTGATTGTGAGTAGTGAATAGTGATTGGACAAACTCGAAGTGATAAGTTACCATAAATGACTGATAAATTACCATCAATTACCGATAAATTACCGAAAATTTCAGAAATTTCTGGATACCTGAAATTTCCGGAAATTTATAAATTTTCCATAAATTTCCGGAAATTTGAGAAATTTAGCAATTTTCCATAAATTTCCGGAAATTTAGAAAATTTCCATACATTTCCGGAAATTTTCCAATTTTTTCCAAAAAGCTTTGGCTACCTGAAATTTCTGGTAATTTAGCAATTTTTCATAAATTACCAGAAATTTAGCAATTTTCCATAAATTTCTGGAAATTTGGGAAAGAACCCCGCAGAATTTGTACAGAAATTGGCTTTCGGCTAATTTGTTTGTAATTGAGGGAAAATGTAGTTCATGTCATGGTGATCAAAAGTCTCAATGACCACAACTGTAAAAAATGAGGTTTTCGTGGTGTAATTGGGGTTCAAATATCATCATAAACTCTAAAAATTGGCCCTTTTCGAATCCACACAAAGTGATATTTGAACCCTAATTACACCACGAAAACATAATTTTTTACAGTTGTGGTCATTGAGACTTATGATCACCATGACCTGAACAACATTTTCTCTCAATTACAAACAAATTAGCCGAAAGCCAATTTCTGTACGAATTCTGCGTGGTTCTTTAGGATTTTCTGGAAATTTTTGAAATTTTCAGATTTTTTCCAAAAAGCTTTGGATACCTTGCATTTCTGGGAATTTTCGGTAATATACATATACACAGGAAATTTCCGGAAATTTTTGGTAATTTTACCATAAATTTCCAAAAATTACCATAAATTTCCAAAAAGATTATTCTTATTGTTTCTCAAATCGAAAATTTCCTACATTTGTTACAAAAAATATCGTGTGCAACAGGTGCTGAAAGTAGACAGTTGCAACTCTTGTGAAGTTTACAGTACTTGCCATCGGCTCATCTTCGGGTCGTTTCCGGCTTGTCTTCGGCTCGTTCACAGCTCGCCTTCGGCTCGCTTCCAACTCGCCTACGACTCGCCTACAACTCCCTTTCGACTCGCCTCTGGCTCGTACAGCAAACTTCACACTCGTGTGGAACTACCTACTTTCCGCACTTGTAGCACAATATATTATTTTAGTGCTTCTGTGGAATGAATTTAAAATTAATATTTTTTCATTTGACAGCCGTATGACTGGGATACTGCATGCACGTTTTTAAACGCAAAGAAAGCAATAATAAAATTAATTTTTTTTAGTACTCGGACGGCTTGATACAAGACTTGGACTTGATAATTTTGGGAGCCTACTACGGCGACGGTAAATCATCAGGAAAGTTAAACAGCTTTTTGGTGGGAGTTGTAGATCAGCCGGTGAAAGGAGGCAAGCTGGCTAAGTTCCACTCAGTCGTATCCGTTAGTTCTGGATTGAATTATGAACAGCTAAATAAGTTGCAGGGATATTTGAAGCTTTATTGTCGATCAAAATGTCCTGAGGGCGTTGAAGGACCAAAAGTAAGTTCCACTTTCTTATTTATCTTTTTATATTATAAAAATAGCTCGCTGATCTTGTCACTGCTGTATCTGAAATGTGAACTTTACAAAATGCCCAACCAACGTTTTTAAACAAAATTACAATTGTGAGAATGAAAATAATGGCCATCAGTTTCTTTTGTTTACCGCTGTTGAATTAAGGAAGTTGCCCTGAAACTGCTTCGTCAAATACTCCTAGGGTAATAGACCCAACAAAAAAGAAAGAATTGATACGGATTGGGGCGAATTAACATTTTTGTAATGCGCGTGAATCCCGTTTTCTGATTCGTTCGAACGCATTGAGACGCTTTTAGATGAATTGAGACAGCGTGAATTGAATGCGTGTGAATTTTTATGAATGCGTGGTCGAGGTCAATCAGAAAAAAAATTAATAAAAAGTGCATGCGTCGAGACTTGAAACAGCGATCCCTCGTGTAACAGTCCACTGACTTTAGACTTTTGCACTGTGTTTGTACGTATAGAAAGATTCAAAATTGAAACACTGCCTTCACGAATTTACATGCATTGACACATAGGTCCAATGCGTCATTGGTCCAAAGCGGGATTCGCAGGGTGTCTTTGTCTTTTCAATTCAATTGGTATCAATATTTTCTTTTTTGCTGGGGAGTCAATTGTCGAAAAAAATAAGTGCCGCATAAACTGGAACTTCATATTCTCGACAGTCGTTTCTGTCGCGCACTCGAGGCCTGACATAGTTCTCCTTGACTTCGAGAAACGAACCATGTTTGCTATCGAATTTTCGGCATCAGCCGACAAGAACATTGCAGCCAAGAAGAAGGAAGAGAAAGAGAGGTATATTTCCTTATAGGAAATTTGCGTCGGCCTGAAAAGCATCCCTGCGTGTTGACGAATACTAAGACACTTGCGGGGAAACTGCAGAATGTGTTGTCCTTGGGTCGCTCCGTGTCCTGAGGGTGCGTGAGAGGATTTCGCGATTTCAGCGGGAAAAAATAACCTAATAATACACATGAATAACTATTGTGCAAACTCCGTCAGTCCGCGATTGCCAGCTCTAATCTCGATTCTAAAGCACCGGCGGCGAATACGAATCCAATCAATAGATGGCTTCAGATGTCAAGAAGCTTCTTTTGCTATAATCGCAAACTCTTTTTAATGATATGATAAGGAGAAGGTGTCACTGAGAGGATCTCCAAAACTGTATGTGTTTGGGTTTACCAATACAAGAAAATCGAGTCCCACGTGTGTCTTTCTCTCGCGTTGAATTGTTTATACTATCGTGTGATATTACACAAATATCATTATTCGTAGAAACAATAGATTTTTTCATTTAGATATAACAAAGTACCCATGAATTTTGCACGTGATTTAAGTATTATATTATACTGTTATTAAATATTATACTAACTATTATATTATACGATTCTACTGGTTCCTAGAATAGCAGTAAATTACACTCTCCTACAAAACTTAGCCTTTTTTGTAAACTAAATGTTTATGGTAGTTTTTGGGCGCTGATTCCAAATCAGGATACAAAACGGCTGTAACGCCGTCTTGCAACTGAACAAAACGTCTTGCAAGTAGATTTTCGAGTGTTTTCCAGTAAAAAATAACTGATACTCAAACAGCTAGACGGTAGAAAATCATACACCTGCATTTAAAAAAATTGACAATTTTGGACGACTGTAGCGCTAGGGTGGTCTACAAACCGCTAAGTTTGAAAAGTGCAGCGTCTTTGTGGCAATTCTAGTTCCTTGTTGATAAAAAGAAAACCCTGAGGAAAATTTAATCCAATTGGATGAAATCTTCCACTCGCTCATCGAGGTCAAAGATTGAATACTGAATCTCTACGTTGCTTTTGTGCTTGAAAAAAATTTTTCAAGACAATATCAGCCTCATTTTTACATTCTCATCTCAATTAGAAGATATTGGTTTTATGTGAAAAGGCTTACATTTCAAGTACATTTGTTCAAGTATCATAAATATTGTAACTTAAATCGAAAACTGTGATTGAAACCCCTGAGGAACTACAGTCATAAATTGGAACTGAAACTGCTTTTCCATTCATTTTTTAAGGAGGTTCTCAAAGCGCATGCGGCTTTTACGATTACATTCTTATTGCAAATTGAACAGCATATAAGAAGTAGGTATGTTTCCAATCTAATGTTAATAAAAAGCACAATTTTTAAATCTTGTTGAAATCTACTACAAATAACGCTCACGGATCTCTTAAAAACAAAAATGGCATATTTTTGAAAATGGTCTAACTTTTTGAATTTTGGTTTGGCAGAAAAATTTCATGGAAATAGTTTCGGAATGTATTTTATATCTAGTTGAAACTCAAATAGACATTTTTTTCAAATTTTGAATGCTTTTAGTTTTTTAATTTTGGTTGAAAATATCCGCTTAACGAACTTAACCTTCATTTCGGGGCTCTTTAAAAGTTTATCGAAGGCTGACTCGATTGGACAAATCCTTCAAAAGTTAGCGTGGCTACAAATTTCAGGTAACCATGCATGCAGACATACATACACACATGCATACAGTCATACAAACACACATGCATACATACACACATACATACACATACATACCCTAGTAGCAACGTCTGCCTTGTATGACAAAGGCCAGAGTCTGGCTCAGCATCTGCTCTCCCTAGTCGACCAGACTGGCGGGAGAAAAGATCAGACCAGACGAAAAACAGAATCTGGTAGATAAAGGAACCAGATTCTTGTATGTAGTTTGAATAATAGTAATTAATATAAATAATGAAATTGAAAATCTAGCAATCGGAAATTTGAACGATTCACAAGTATGAACAAACATGCAAGCATGCAAGCTTATACGACAACAGGTTATGTTTTTAATATTTCAGTGTATCTCCTGGAATTTTGTGACGTCTCCGCAATATATTTTCCCAGAAAGGGCTGAAATATAATGTAAAACTATTACAGAAACCTATTTAGTATCATTTAACATTATTTTAATTTTGTCTGGTGTATATCATGAGTAGTCTGGGTCAGAATCTGCTATACCAGACTCTGGTGTCAGAACAGCACGCCAAAGCGGAACCAGTCGGGCGCCAGGCTGCAAACAGATTCTTCCTTTTCTGGCGTCCAGCTTGCGCCAGTCTGCAGTTATCTTGCTACTGGGGTACATACATACACCAACAAAATTTTATGATTTTCGAATTCTGTGAGTGCCGAAACGTGAAGATTACATTACACTTTCATCAAAGAGGATGTAAAAATGGATTTTGCTTTGGTGTCTGTATCTCGTTGTCGTCGTTTTCGTCGTTGTTGTGTGTAAACACGATAACTTTCGAAGGAATTATCCGATGCCTGAAAGACAGGAGGAGTTCGTTAACCAGCCATTTTTGACCAACCGTTTGGTTTTATCCATCGAAAATACTTTTAAAAAAAAAATCAATTTTGCAGCAAAACTACACGAGAAATGAAAGAAATGTTAGGAAAAAACTATTTAACTAAAAAAGATTTTCAAAATGTTCTTAAGACAATTTTTTTAATAAGACGCATATTTTTCGTTTTAATTGAGAAAAATGTTACTAAAAATAAAAAATTCCATTTTGTGGTCCAACTACAGAAGATAAGAAAGAAAATATTTGAAGAATAATTGTTACACCAAGAAATATCTACAAATTTTTTGTTAATCATTTCTTGATAGGACGAGTAATTTTTGTTCTAATCGTAATAAATAACATTATACATTTAAAAAATAAAATGTTTGGAAAAAGCGACACAAAATATGAGAACTAAAAAAATGAATAAACAAAAGTTGCTCATCCAAAAAAGATGTGCAAATTGTTCATTAATTATTTTTTGATAGGACGCGTAGCTCTTGTTTAATCGTAAAGAAAACATTCAGAGAATTTTTTTCTCAAATCGACACAAGATACGATAAAGATGCATAAAAAAACCTGAAAAATAAAAAATGAATCAATTTTGGAAAAATAACTCAAGATACAATAAAGTGTTAATAAACAAAATTGTTCACCTAAATTATATCTACAAATTTGCTTTAAACCTTTTTGATTCGACTCGTGGTTACTGTTTCAATCATGAAAAATAACCCTAAAGATAAACAAATGAAATTTTAGGAAAAATGATACAAGGTAGAGTAAAATGTTCAATAAGAAAATAATTCGCCTAAATTAGATCTAAAAATTTAATTGTGACTTTGTTTTCATAGGATTGGACATTTTTTAATTTAAAAAACAAGACAATGAAACTACGTCTGTTTCAGTATCGAGTAAGGATTGATGTAAAATAAGGAATCAATATTAGAGTTATCATGATAAATAAAATTTGTACTTTATTTTGCAATATCTGAATAAGCAGTCCCGGACTGAGATACAGAAATTAATATAATATTATACAAATTGTAATCGATTGCGAAGCACAAGATACGTGATAAGAATGTGTTCATTAAAGCCGAAGAAGCTTTAACAAAAGATAATTCACAATCATGAAATTACAGTTGTCGATGGTTTAAACTTTAACTTTAAAAAGTCTATGTACAGATATAGGGCAAGTGCAAAGACCGAGCGCGTTGCGCGAGATAAATACAATATCGAGTGCGAAGCGCGAAATCCAACAAACGTACGCCCTAGGCACGCTCAAATGTACGGGCGAAACGAGACGCGCGCTCAGCGTGTGATGAGAATATGCGCGCGCGGCGGGCAGATCTTTTATGACCAATTTAATGTTATTGCTTAATTGTATAGATAGAAAGCTTCAGATACATTTTTTACTTAATTGGCTGTTTCTTCTAATAATAAATAATTAAGAGTTTTAGCCACAAAATTTATGGATGGGTGGTGTTAGTGGGGGTATAACGGAAACACAACCTCCCCTCCCCTCGGCGGCTTACGTGGATACAGGCAGGCTTATAGATTATGAGGGCCCCGACATGTTATATGTTGAGGGCGGTAATAATTCTCAGAATCCCCCTCCAAATTCTCGTCCTAATGGGGCACCAGTTTTGTGACAACCAGAATTAAATAACAGAACCAGAGCGCTACATAATTTCCCGGAATATTGAGAAAATGGGACGAGAAAGAGACCTAGTAATCAGGAAATATTAGGCGTTACGAACCCACCTTTTGCAAACCATTTAACATCGGGACAAACGAACCACATGAGTGGTTACGGCACTCGAAATTAAACATATGAAGAGTTAAATAACCTCCATTCTCAATTTAGTGAAAATAAGGAAGGTTCTGGTTTCCAACCAAATGAACAGATCAGATATGGTACCTATCATGGTGACATTCCGAGAGAGGTCCTACAATGCTGTTTCTACTGCCAACCTCATTATCATTTATCTTATCTTGGCAAAATGAGTCGCTCATACTCTGAACAGCCCACTGCTTTTTGACTGGACAGTACTCCTTATAGGAAAGGTAATAAATGTTTATCGAAAATCGCAAAGCAGTGGAATATTAAGTTCACATGACGAGGTGATACTAGCGTGATCACCTGTGTAGATAAAGTAGAGGATGGGCGGGCAATAGAGTCCCTAAGTGAGGAAGATGTTCTCACAGTAATGCCCTCCCTATTGGATGGTATAACCCTAGTTTGTTTTAAGCATAATCGGTACCTATGGAGAACTTGGCAAAAATTTAAATACGATTTTTGTAATAGGTTCGGGGATATTAATGATCAAAAGCGACTGGAGGAACAGGGAATCGCACGTAGACAGGGCCCGAAAGAATCTAGCGTGGATTACTTGACCTATATAATGAGGCTGTATAGATCATACCCTCGTCCAATCCCACTTGAAGAACAACTAGATAGAGCTTATAGCAATATACGCCGTCAAATCAGATGTGGGATCAAGCACAGTGATTTGAGGTCATATAATGAATTAGCAGCCCTCGCGCAAGACTATGAGCGGTCATCCGCTAGCGGCGATAAGGACATTTACGCCCACCCCCGAAAACTCTTTTTTTCCTGAGTACGCGTATAGAGCGAGCAAAAAGTCGAATAAGACCAACCTCTAAAGAAAGGGAGAAGTACCGATAGCTGCGATCGCTACTAATGAAACCAAGAGGGATTCCGGTATAAACATTTTTCGGAATCCAATTAAATCTTCAGAGGCCCGTTTTAACAATGAAAAGGAAAATAAAGAGAACACTTATTTGAAAAACTTGATTGAAATGGTTGCTAGTTTATCAAAACAACTTAGAGAAATTAAAGTAACAAGTCAAGGGAATTAAAATCCGAGTTCTAATAAAGATATTTCAGATTCCGCGAATAAACAATGTACAGGGAATAACTTGAGCGGTGTCACAAAGGAAAATAGGTATAGAAACTATAAATGTTGAAACTGCAAAAAGTTAGGCCATCCCATATTTTAAATCTCATGAGGAAAAGCGAAAGTATTGATAGGGTGTGTGACAGAAGGGATATTTAAATGCGATTGTCCCAAATTCAAAGTAAAAGGAAACGAACAGGGGGAGAAAGATTAGCGCCCCCAATTCCTCCCATAACAGATACCGGAGCCCAATTACTCTTTTGGCTTCGTATATTTCAAAGACGGTCAATAATGTAATTGTCCGAAAGGGGCAATATATTTAAAGGACGGAAACGCCCCGTTTAGACAGGATATGAGGTGGCAGTTCGAAAGATGAAGAACCGTTAGAGATCATCCGAGTCGAGGATCCAAGTAGAATCCGTCCTAGGCACTTATCGATGGTGGGTCTTCGCGTTCATTTCTGGTTGATTCTCTCGCGATGCAATTGATAGCAGAAAATAAGCGTGAAATGGTCGATGCTAAGGCACATTGTATGTGACTAGCTACTGTAGCTACTTCTCAGATTCAAGGGCAGGTATTCCTGCCGAAAGAATAGGACGGTGTAAAGGTTGAGGTACCTTTTCACATGACGGACGCTTTATCACAAGATTGTATTTTGAGTTGGGACTTTATGTAGAACTGTGGTGTTCGGAAGTGATCGTTTTCAGAAGTTTATTGCCAAAGGTAACTAGATCAATACGCATTACGACGGATATCTTTCAAGGAGACTCCTCCAGTGAATTATGGTTTTGTTGAGCGTTGAACCCATTGAGCAGAATACTAAAGAGCATGTCTTATGGTTTCAAAATACGTGATAATGAGGCTCGTCATCAACTGATCCATCTTCTGTTCATAGATTATATGAAGCTATACGCCTGTTCAGTCCGCAGAGCTAGAGAACGAAGACGAGAATGACATCGAGGCAATAGCTGAGGGCGAGTAGATTATTCTCAAATCTAAGGGTATTCAGCATACGATAGTTAAAAAGAGCTTAACGACTGCCTTCATTACAAGACCCAGATTTCTTCTGAAGAGTTTTCTCAACTCGGCAATCAAGACCAGGGAAATCAACACATTTGACATCGCTGTCCTTACGTACTTCTTTGGGCTAATCAAATGCTCGAGCACCGAACTTAAAAGGTTGAGCTGAACCATATGCGTAGAAATGACGAAGCACTAAAAGAACCACACTAATTCGGCGATTGAAAGGATAGTTCTACTACGAGATAGAGGAGGTAGGGTTTTAACTGTGTAAGTCACAGTTATACAGTTGTGAGACTATTTTAATGGCAAGCGAGGTGTTGCGCTTTACAACACCATCTGCAAAGCAGATCTCAACTACACGCCTTTGAATTTTTCTTCAGATGACGCGTTGAATATCAGGGAAGAAACCCTAGAGGAATAAGAAACGCAATAGAAACAAAAAGCCATCTATAGCGAGCACCCCAAAACTTTATATCAACATGAAGTGGTAAGTAAGGCATCTGACCCGATAATTAGGAATTCATTGAAATAGATTAAAATGATTTTAAATATGGCAAGATTCACCACGTTTTGAATCCAAATGAATATCGTTTTCTACCGTTAACGTTCTAATCTATATGAAAATCAAATATTTGTGTATTACTTCAATCCTGTTTAATCCTATGCAGATGTCTGTCAATGAATTCATACGTTCTAATTTTGTCAATTTTTCCCCTTTTAAGATAAGTATAATTGTAAACATTTCAATCCAGAACAATTCTTTTTAACTCGAAGTGCACTCAAAGCAATCCCGAACAATTCCTCCTACGGCCAAATTCACAACACTTCGAAACCAAACGAATGTAGTTTTTTGCCATATTTGAAATCATGTTAATTTATTTTGATACACACCTTTTCACCGGGAATATTTAGCTGAAAAGGGCGTCGTGTTTTTAGAAACAGAAGGAATCATCATTGCGATTCAGGTCAGGGCTGTCAGTACCAGAAATTATAGCAAACACTTGTTACATCCAGGCGTGGTTCACTGGTGCAGATTACGTGGAGATTCCAACTAATCCATCGAGTACATTATTGATGGTTGTCGCGTAATGGCTCAAACAGAATATACGCACAGACATAATGATGTAGCGGGCATTATACATCAAAAACTTGCCCTAACCCTAGGACTCTTGACAGAATGGATGCCTTTCTACAGATACATTCCAATGCCCGTTTTATAAAACGAAGATTACATCTTACATTGGGATTTACTATTCAGACGGATCATTATATCCGAGCCAATCGACCCGACATCGTGGTGCGTGAGAAAAAAGGTGGAAAAGTCTACATCATCTACATAGCTTATCCACTTAACCGAAATTTTCTGGCAACCTATACTACCAAGATCCATGAGTTAAGAAACAAAAATAATAAGGAGCCTCGGTGACTCTGACGCACAGTGGGAGGTGAATGGGTTGTCGCGTTCAAAAATCCGTCTGTAACGCATTTCGCGAACAAATCAGACAAACCAAAGTGTAAAATATTCGGAAGGGTTTCTACATTAGCGCAGCACTGTCACAAAGTTGCTAAATTGTTGTTCTAACCTCCAAACTTTACACAAAAATTGCGAAAAAATTCTCCATCAAAACTTTTTGTACAACAAAGTCAATAACTGGAAAATCGATCCATTCAATCATCAATTATGTACCTGAATTTATGTACTGAAGTTATGTTAATTGAACTATGGGGATAAAGGTTAGAAGTACTACATGAACCAGACTATTCAGGTACATAATTGATCAAGAAGTATATTGGAAAGAAGAAAGAGGCAATAAGGAGTTTAAGCTTACCTTGAGTGCTCGGAACAACATATTTGAATGGCCTCTCCGGTCGTGAGCCTAGTCCCGTTTTTAAATTACAGCACCTTAGTAAAAATGCCCATTAGGTTTTCAATAGAAAGTGTTTAGAAACATATAGAAAGTATATATGTTTCTATATAGAGTTTCTATATAGGGACTGAAATTGACTTAGTAAATTTTTCAAATAGGCTCTTTCAGGCAATTATTTGCTTTTAAAATATGACTAGCAAATGTTACAAAGTACAAAGTGCTTCTCTATTCAGTTCTACCAGGCTTCTAATGGAAAGTGGAATTGCATTTATCAGTCTAAGATTCAAAGTTCTGTATTGAAAGTGGCCATAAAAGGTATCTACTAGGTTCTGCTTTTTTACGAAAGACACAAGTTCAAAATTGCTCCTCTAGTAGGTTCTATTAGGGATTTGAATAAAAAAATCTAAATTGAATTAAGCAGTTTGAAACCCAAAATAATGCCTTCAAGTTGTATCTACGAGGCACATATTAAGTCTTGCTTGCTCGGAAATGGCTCAAGATAAAAATTGCTTCCCTAAGAGGTTCTCTATTAGCAATTTTAATGGCAAATCGAGAAGGAAGTAATCGGATAAAGATTCGAAGTCATGCCTTAAAAGTGACTTCTATTAAGCACCTATAAGGTTCTGCTTTCGTGCAAATGGCACAAGTCCAAAATCGCTGCTCTAAAAGGTTCTATTAGAAATCGAAATAAAATAAATAGGATTACGATGTAAAGCTATGCATTGAAAATGTACCTTTGAAACTCCTATTAGGTTCTACTTCCTTGCAAATGACACAAGTTCAAAATTGCTGCTCTAAAAGGTTCTATTAGGAATTTTAATGGCAAATCGGAATTACATAAATCGGATAAAAATTGAAAGTTTTCCAGTAGAAAATAATACATTTTCATACAAAAGTTCCAAAGTCTGAGTTAAGTATTATCAATAAGGTACAACATGTGAATATGTAAAAGTCCAATTAAGATGTACATTGGAAAATAGAATGAAATCGCCGTTAAGAGACTGTATAATAATGAATTTCATATACAGGCATATTGATCAGTTGTTAGCAGTCAGATAATTCCATTTTACACAAATTAAAAATATTTTCGGCAGTAATTTTTCATTCTCAATAATGAGACATGATATTTTCTTCCAGTCACAACACAAATTAATTTAGTCTCCAAGTGGAAAACTTTTATTAGGCGAATAATTAAGAAACCTAACCTACAACCAGCTGTACTCATGTTAAAATTCTAACATTCACACCAAAGCCACTTTACGTTAGAATTAAGCTATGGTCCATTAAATTCAACACAAAAAGTGAAAATGAAATTTGTGTAGTTAATATTAATTTTAACTGAAAAATTAGATAGCTATGAGAAAATTACATATGTCAATTCAGAAAATTAAGTAAAAATATAAAACTGGAAAATATGAATTTCCTGATTATATAATTTTGTGTATGGCGACGTTTTTTTTTTCAAATTTAAATTTAAATTTAGGAATTCTTTTGATTCACAGCTAGCTTCAACTATCTTAAAAAATTGTATGTAGAATTATAATTTGTCACATAAACAATTTCGCAAAAAAAAGTTAGTGAAAAAAATTCTCATCAGTATTTGGCTCTTAGTGGGTATAGGGGAAAATTTTTCAAGATTCCACAGTGTGAAAGTAGACGAGCCTAAAATTGCCCGACTTCCGAGCGTTAGATTAAGTAGATAGGTTTTAGGTTCGAATCCCTGCGATATGTGCGAAATTTTATCTGTAGCGTTTGTGTTAAAGTTCGATATATTGACTAATTATGAAAAAGTTGTAATATAATTGTGCAAAACCTTATCGGTAATTATTTTATTTTTATTTTTTGATTTACAATATATTTTAAGACTCGCACCAAATAAATTGCAATTAGGAACCCAATAGAAAATCCGTTTAGGTGCCGCTCAGGACCTTATAGGTATGCATTGCGACAACCGAATACACAGCACATCAGATCCTAATCAAAGCCACTATAAAAGTCACTACCGAACAGATAAATACCAGTTAGAAACTGAATGGAAAAGTCAATTAGGATCCACGTAGGATCCGATAGGTGCTCCATTGCGAGTACCTAATATAAAACATATCAAATCCTAATCATATCCAGTTTGGAAGTTTCTAAATACCAAATACAAAGCCATATAGAAAGGGAATACAAAACCCGCTTTCAGAGGTAATAGAACCTATTAAAAGGCAAACCTACTAGGTTCCTATATGGCATTTCATTAGGTATTTTTACTAGAGCAGTTTACAGTGTGCCAAAAACCTCAAAAAGTGGCTAAACACCAAGGTTTCAAATTTCGATACATTTAGAGAATCTAAGCTCCTTGAATTATATCTGTTTGCACTGTTATGTCCTTATTACTTTTTATTATCCATTGACAAATGTGAAAACATTATAGGCTTCAATCATAATTTGTGGAGGTTAAATTTTATGAAAAGTGAATGTCATCTGATAATGGTTGAAAATATAGGATTTTTTCACAATATCACCCAATCAATCAGTATAGTCGGTAGCACTTCATCCAATTAGGGAGGGCAGAATATATAAGTAATTGAGTCTTCAGTTGAGAAAAAAATTCCTCAATTAGCCGCCATAGTTTTTAAAATAATGGATATTAATTGGTCGACACTTGTGAGTATATTCATACAGCACAGGACCACAAAAAAGTTCCATTGGCGAGAGATATGAGAATGGTATCTATATGTATTTTGGGGAGCTGAATACGAATCTGACCTTCCTTTTCTCCCAGCACATTAGGATTTTCCCCTAGACGCGAAAAATTGCCTAGAGAACCAGCTTTTCAGGGTATAAAATACCCTTGGTACTCAAATCGTCTGGAAACAAGTCAGGCGTGTTGGGTCTCCAGAATAGCCTCCTGGAGACTTTGTGGCGTTCCCGAGCTTCTTTTATACTATAGAGCCATGCAGAGCTTGCGCGCGTTTGAGCACTGCGGCTCCAGCCTCGCCGGTTGCCCTACTCACGGCGTTGAGCAGCCGACAAATTTATTTTATATGCGTGGCTTCGATTATGCTAGCTCGTTAAGAGATAAGATAAGATTCTTTTGTACTAACGTACTAATAGGGCCTCTGCTGAATCATAGCTCCATCTTTAGCTTGTTCGTGCATAAAAGTACGGCGCCCCAGCGTCAGCGTTTTTCTCAAAACCACGTTTTTCAAATTGATGAATCACTCCAAACTGAAGAAATTTTGTTTATGTAACGCAGGTATGATTTACGCGTTTTATCAGCGTTTTTTCAGTTCTAAAAGTAGTTGTCCATACAACAGGAGAACTGGACAGCGAATGCGCATGTGCGGCGTGATGCGGAGTAGAATAATAGTCCTTCGTATATGCACCTTCACAATCGTCTCTGTACGATTATGGAACGTTACATGTTGTTACATGTGATGAACTTCGCTCTCGTCTACGCCTCGTTATTGCAATCTCACCTTTGGTTAAAGAGACTGTTTCACTCCTGAGTTCATAATATACTATTTTAATGATTTTATTTAAACAAAAAAGAGCAAATTTTAGGGGTAAAAATGACATTCTCCGCTTTTTGTGTACCTTTTTTTTAGAAACGTATCATTTTTTCTTTATTTTTGTGGTTCGCATAGTAACTACGAGTAAGATGCTTATAAATCTTTTCGTTTTTTTTTTGGTTTTAGACCATTTTCTCTGGACAGGGTAGATGCGCTTTTCCTTTTGCTGTACAACCAACATATCGTACCTATCAAAGAGCCAGTAATCCTGTTCTTTTTCCCTGAGGATTTGACACTATTCACTTCCTTCTCTAACTGTTTATACCATTCGTCCGTCAAAAATAGACTTCTTCGCCGCCAAATTTTGGTTTTAATTCAGTTTACTGGAAAATCGCTGGTTTGCAACCTCGTTACGACCTTCATGTGAAGCCATCGTGAAACTGACTAATTCTGAACATTGGTCAAGAGTTTCTGCAGAGAATTGTGTACCTTGCATTTGCGTTAATGGGGTAGGGGTTGTTGGGTCATAAAACAGAACGCGTATATTTTGACAGAGTGGGCGGAGAACTTCTGGAAAACTCCTATAGACTGCCGGTAAATTTTTATGACAGCTTAGAGCGTAATTACACATACTCAGAAAACGATTTCATTGAATTAAATAGATTGTTATTGTTTCAACTATAAAATATGTTTATTATATGGACAAAGAAAATATTTGGAAGACAGTTATTTTGGTTAAAAAACAAAAAAATTTCTTAGTGTACCAATTTGATACTAATTTTGATTAAATTGGAAATTTAAATTTTGCTAAATTTTCATTGGAATAGCATATATTATAGCTGGGTGTGGATTTACTCACAATGCTGAAGTAATTTGTGACATGGAGAATATTTATTACACATTTTGCCTGGTCTCTTCTGGGCATTTTATATAATGCCTACGCAATGTGTGAAATAGCCGGTAAGAAGACTTGCATTCAAGGGTATTAGATGTACAAATAAGTTCTACCCGTTTCAAGCAATTTTTATTTAATTTATAAAAATCTAATAAAATGCAAGTATTAATTAATATAGTGGCCACTGGCTTCTACTACTGTTCTAGAACGCTCAGGCAATTGATGGGTTCCAGAGCGAAGGAAGGCTTGATTTTTTAACGCTATAAAGTTGTCCACCATTTTTCGCACTTCAGCTTCAATTTTAATTCGTTGTTCAGCTAAGCTGTTTTGTAACGAGCGAAAAAGGTGGTAATCGGACGGAGCAATGTGTGAAGAGTGAGCCGGATGCAGCAGAATTTGTCATTTTAATTCTTCGATGGTATGGTGGACCACGGAACTTCTATGCGGTCTACCCGGTAAGAAGAAAAGAATTCAAAAAAATTCAGAATCTGAATTCTCATTAATACGTGCATTTTCCTCCATCGAAAGTTCCACCATCGAGTAGACAAAAAAAACCTATTCCTTTTAATCGACTTAGAAAAATTTAATGGAAGCGTATTGGGAGGAATTCAAGAGTGGAGGAATGCAAAAGAAAGAATAGAAAGGAAGAGAATAATGTCACTTTGAAGACGCAAAAGCTAGTCCTTTCAATCGACTTAGAAAAATTTAATGGAAGCGTATTGGGAGGAATTAAAAAGTGGAGAAATGTAAAAGAAAGAATAGAAAGGAATAAAATGTCACTTTTAAGGCGCAACTGTGAATTGAAATAAATTCATTTTTTAAATAAATAAATATTGTATTACATTTATAAATTACAGGTGAAAGAAAAAGAATTTAGGTAAATTATGTGAACATTTTTTTTATTAATCTGTTTAACAGAAACATATTTTGACCGATTTCATATAAAATCTGACTGCTAAACATCTGAAACCGTTTTTAGGGTTTAGGGAAGGAGAGGAGATGTTTAGTAGCTGTCACGTACGAACTAAATAAATTTTATTTTTAAATCCATTGAAAACAAAGGACCCGTAAATAAAGGCTGCCTAGTATCGACACGCTGGGGGGAGGCTTCCTCAAAACTGAAGGAAGGGCGAGAGACTCGACTTTCCTATTTTTATTTTTATGTGGGTTTTACCCCTACTCTCGGAATGAGAGTTGTTGTCCCGGAAATTTAGAATTGCAATGAGAAATTGGAGGTTTTCAGGTTTGTCGAATTAGAAATGAGTTGTGTCTCCAATTTGTGATAACAATAATAAGGTTTATTCAAGAGCAAAGAAATAGGGCACGTTATATAATAAGAGCAAGATTCGAATAATAGGGCACATTCTACAATGGGTAGAATGTGTCGACAGGTAGAGGAAAAGAAGAGAAAAAAAATATATGACAGCAAAAAGGAATGATACAGCTCACCAATACGTCGTACTTAAAACTACCGCTCTTCGAATAGAAAAAGGAAAACTAAGTCCAGAAGTGACTTCCTAATTTTCTTCTCTTAATAGAGCGGGCGAAAACCTTCTATTTCCGTGGGTCTATCAACCCACTCTAGTCTCTTAGGGTATTCGCGACACACACAAACACGCGCAAACACCTGTCACCTTCCGTGAATTCGCTTTTACGGGAGGTAGAAATTATATCTACTTCTCGTAAAAGTGAATTGAAGCCTTCCGAGAAAATTGCTCCTTTTCGTTTTGAGATTCGAAAAGGGGCGAACTTTTTCTAGACTAAACTCAAATTTTGTTTTTAAGTAGGTCGAATAGGACGCGAAAAGAACTGACCGCTCCCGTTACGGTCCTACCTCCCGTTGGATAGAGATTCTCGAATTTTTTTCGTCCGGACCGCGAACCCAATTTTAATAATTAAAAACCCATCGATTCCGGCGGCTCACTCCCGTTACGTGGTCGAAAGTTAGAATTCCGGTGCCAAGGATAGGACGTGGTTGCGTCTTACGGACTAAGTTTTTACCGATTAAAACTTTGTTTGGTTCTTGGTCCCAACGTCGGACGGACAAAAATCTGAGTAGTTCTGGCCCGTGCCAGGTTGCTCAGGAGACTGCGATTTTTGACTTCTGTTCGACGGTTTATAATTGAGGTGATTCAGGTAGGGATTTTTGCGGAGTTGCGGAATTTGGATTAGGAAGGTAGGGATACACCGTGAGAGCCAAAGCAGCGTTTGCAAATTTGACTAACCAAGTAGCTTGATTTCCAAGTGTGCAAGAATTGCATTGCAAAATGCTTCCGTTTGAAATTTTGCACCTGCGAGACAGGAACCTCGTCAGCACCTTACAGAAGTGAGGTGTATTCAAGTCTTTCTTTATATTTCTGAAAGAAATTTTGATTTCAATTTGCATCGAAATTGATGCAGGTTGGAATTTTCAACTTGAATATAAGTGTATATTAATTCCAACCCTTTTATCAAAGAAAATGAACGAGCATTTCGGCATTACAAGTTTCTGCTGAGTGAGCACGTGGCGTTGTTTTGGTATTTTCCACGTGTTCGTACTGTCCGGCTACGGTGGGAAGTATGTAAAGGCGAAAGCGAGACGGACTTATGGAAGAATGACGTGGAGAGAGAGAGAGGACAGTGTGTAGAGTGCGGAGGCTTGAGATCGTCGCGTCAGTGTAGCTACATGCAAAGAACGCGACGGCGATGTTCAGAACGTTGGAGAGATAAAGATGGAACGGGTACCTTGCGCGTATGTGTGTGTGACCGCATAGCGAGTGCAACTATACTCGTTCTTTTCAGATTCTTTTATATGTTTTTAATTTAGGTCCTCGAGGCTGATGCCTTAGAATTAATTTTCCTTTCCCTTAATTCTATATTGTTATTATTATTATTTTTATCCTTTAATCTTATATTCTAGGTACAGAGTTTAATTTTCTTATTCACCTAGGCCCAGGTGCATACTAATCATTCCGTACACTCATACAATTCCCTTCCGCAATCCACCCTAATGTTATTGAGTGGTTTGGGGAAGAGGAAACAAAATTCAAATACCTGTGAAAAAAAATAAAATAAAATAAAAAGCATCTTTCATCAGAGAATAATTTTAATCCTTGATTAAAATTATTCTCTGAGGTCATCACTCTCCTTATTCGCAAGTTGGCTCGCTGTCAGTCCCCAGGAGCTTGGAATGCTGCGTAAGCATGCTGACAGTAGATATCAGGTTATGAGCGAGCAGAGAGTCCCTTGAAACTCATATGGAGTTTTGAATCAATGTAGCTTGAAAGAATATTTCGAGCTTCATTAATTATAAAGAAAAAAAAAGAATGGAGATTCGCTCGTAACAGTCCCTGGCGGACCGAACGAACGGAGCGGATACGCTACAGCGTATCCTTACAGTATCCACATCGTATCCTCTCCGTATCATGCAAGAAAAACTCATTAAAAAAGGAAGATGAACATTTCACTTGTTAAAATTCGGATTCTACGTGAAATTTCGCGTTAAAAGGTCACGGAGTAATCGCAATAGTTTTTCTTGCAACATTAAAAACTTTAAAAAAATATAATACTTCTCGATAACGTGGGCTGAAGGCGACTTCAAACGCATCGTCGACGGATAAAGCCTATGAACTGCTACTGAATGACGATGCGTTTGAAGTCGCCTTCAGCGCACGTCATCGATAAGTATTATATTTATTAAAAGTTTTTAATGTTGCAAGAAAAACTATTGCGATTACTCCGTGACCTCTTAACGCAAAATTTCACGTAGAATCCGAATTTCAACAAGTGAAATGTTAATCTTTCTTTTTTAATGAGTTTTTCTTGCATGATACGGAGAGGATACGATGTGGATACTATAAGGATACGCTGTAGCGTATCCATTCCGTTCGTTCGGTCCGCCAGGGGTAGCCAACTTGCAATTAGAAGGAATTAAAATAATCGAAAATAAAGCATGTAAGTATGAAATTAAAAATAACCATGACAAAAAAATTGAAATTTTCAAACTTATGTTGCACACGGAGGAATAGAAATCGTGTAAGTGCACGCATTTTGTGGACGGATTAGAAAGAATTAAATTGATCAAAAATACAGCATGTAAGTATGGAATTAAAAATAACCATGAGAGGTGTGTCTACTGCTCGCATTAAGAGGAATAAAAAAAATGGAGAATATGTTCGCCTGTATGGAACACAATACAAGTGGCGTTCGTTAAGGAAATAGAAAAGAATTGGTTTCGGAGATAAACCTATTCTTTCGTTGGGCACTTCTCCCGATGGAAAATGAGCACATTCAAAAAAATTAAATAATGCTCACTCTTTCGTTTAAATATGAAAGTATTAATTTTTTTGAATTCTTCTCTTCTTACCGGGTAGCATTGTCGTGCTGTACTGGTATTCGCCCATGCCCATAATATGATGTCTTTTCTTGGATTTTTTTCCTGAATCGGTTCAATTGACAAGAGTATCGTTCCACAGTGTTATTTTTCTCAATTGAACCATTTGGCAAAAAAAAATCCAAAAAAGAGATGATATTCTGGGCATGGACGAAGACCAGTATAGCACGACAACGCTAGGCAACGTAGAAGTTCCGTTGTCCGCTGAACGATAGAAGAATTGCAACAGGAAATTTTGCTAAATCCAGCTTACTCCCCAGACATTGCCCCGTTTAATTACCACCTTTTTCGTTCATTAAAAAACAGCTTAGCTGAGCAGCAAATTAAAATTGAAGCTGAAGTACGAAAAATGGTGGATGACTTTATAGCGTCAAAAGATCAAGCCCTCTTTCGCCATAGAACCCATCAATTGCCTGAGTGTTTGAGAACAGCAGTAGAAGCCAGTGGCCACTATATTAATTAATACTTGCATTTTGTTAGATTTTTATGAATAAAATAAAAGTTGCTTCGAACGGGTAGAACTTATTTGTACACCTAATATTACAAAATTTCAATACCTAGGAATGCCGCTTCTGTCCTTCTATTTTGAATCCCCAATTAGGAAGCGGAAATATTTATATTCCAAACCCTTTCTAAGCCGATCGGAGCTATCAAACGTAACCTAAAATAAATCAAGAACACCATTTTCGTTTAACGCATTAGAAGGCGCTTCATAAACATGAAATTTGTGAAACTTAGCAGTTTTGTGCATAACAATATATCACTTTATCACAAAACTCTCGCTTTATTTAAATGTGATCAATTAAAAAAATATTGAATCATGATAAAAAATTTTTAAAAAATTAGTTTTTATCACAGCTATCTGTGTAGCAATCAGTCTTGGCAACGTAAAATGACTGATACTGTGTTTTTAAATGCTTTTATCCTCATTATTAATCGGAAAACAGTAAATAAGGACAGAGAAATGTGCAAATTTGAAAGGGGTTAAAAATGTTCTATTTCATGGTCGATTTGGGGTACCTTAAAGTATTCAGAAAAATATTGTCGCCACTGGGTACAGAAAGGGATTCGGTTCAAGAGATACCTTTTACTGCTATGGGGATTCAAAAAGCTAGGACGAAAACAATATCGAGAAGGATTCAATAATTGTCACGTCATCATTGAACAGGAAATTTTCGAATACATTTCAATGCAAGCCTTCTTACCGGGAGAGAGTATTACATACTTTACCTGGATTCTGTTGGACATTCTATTTAATGGCCGATTATATACTTTTCCTATATATAGGTATATATATAAGGATGAGAGCCTTCTGCATTCATCTCGCAAGTGCCTCAGCATATTGCATGCGGGATGACTTTGATGTTGTGATCGTTTTGCACCTCTGAGAGCACCAGAATTTCAACCAGGCCATCGACAGGTAGCACTGGTGTATTGCTGCGTCTTTGCAGAGGCACCTGATAGTTAGCAAGTTCTTTCGGCAGCCTGCACTGTAAAAAAAGTTGGTGTAATTTTACATCGTACCACTATGGAAATTATTCGATCTGCGTGCGACGGTGTGAGTTTACACACTTTTGTAAAAAAAAGGCAAGACGTCCAGGACCACATTTCAATTTTGAGATTATGTTCGTGAGGTTACAAATGTTTGAACACTCTAGCAGGATAAATAAAACGCATATTACATTTCTTAGGCGTCGTTTTGAACAATAAAGACATTTTTTTTATTCACATATAACTCACCACTATTAGAGCAATATTAGAGGCTCTGAGACGTAATTTTATGATAAAGTCCATCTCTTTCCGTCAGTTTCTCGATGGATTGTCGATTTATGTCTTGTTTGAAATTTCTCAGGATGCCAAGACGTAACAATACAACCCTTGTGTGAAATTATGCTAGATACTGCAACTTTACAGAAAAAAGTGTTAAATTTAAATTTATGCATTAACGTAAATTGAATGCGTGCTACAGTGATCGGATAATTTCCATCGTCAGACATCGTAATTTTACATCGGACAGTTATTTCATACTGTTACATGTGGTAAAATTCGAGTAGATCATGAATCTCAGAGCGACATTGGTAAATTTACCAGGTTATACATTGTAATTTAAGATACACTGCTCGTGAAATTAAAATCTAATTGTAAATAGCCCTGCCGATTAAATATCACTGAAACGGCACTCAAACGGCACTGCCCAGTGCCATTTCAGTGCTGCTCGTTTAGAGCTACTCAGATTTCAGTTTTAAATGCCTGCAGAAGTTCCCTTTATACCTGCGATAAGGCTACCAAGTAGACCAGCTGAAAGGGATTAAAAATTAAGAAGTAAAATTTGTAAAATTTGGTAATTACCATTGCGAAAGTTATAAATTCAGAATCTATAAGATTAAATAATTTCAGATATCTACATTTTGTTTGAAAAGTTTAAAATTGGAATGAATATAATGTATCTTGTAACTGAACTAAGATACGCCAAAACAGACAAGATTATCGAATTCAACTTCAGAATAGTATATTAGTATATAATTTATAAGTATTTAATATATATCATAAGAAAATTCATAAATTAAAAAACGTGTTAATAATTTGAAGAAAATTTTAAAAAGGGATTCCGTTTCGCGGCGGCCAACTACTGTAAACCACTCTGCCTGGTCGGTACGTGACGAATACAATAGAACCATTATATGACCGTCGCATCACCCTGAGTGCACTTGTGTTACATGAAAACATGGCTAACTCAATCCATTCTTCCCATTCTTCTTTTTTATCTATAAATTGTTTTAAATATTCTTTTAAGACATGATGTGATCTCTCAGGTGATCCGTTAGATTGCGGATGAAATGATGTAGCTTTAAATTGCTTGATTCTGAATCGTTTAGCCATTTTTCTCATAAGGTTGCTTAGAAATTCTGTACTTTGATCTGTTAATACTACTTTCGGTGAACCGTAAATACAGATAAACTTTTTAATGAAAGCACCAGCTACCGTGCTAGCTTGATTATGTGAAAGTGGGATACCTAAAGAATATTTGGTGAAATTGTCCTGTATTGTTGATGTGTATTCGTTTTTCGATTTGGTTTTTGGTAATTTGCCCACAATATCCATACTAATTTCTTTGAAAGCTTCCGTTTCTGTTCTAGAATGTATTCTGGATCGGAATCAGAATGTTCCTCTGACTGTGAGAGTTTTCGTTCCTGATAAGATTCCTTATCTCTTTTAATTACCTTTTTTCTTAATTTTTCTTCCTTGAGCTCAATTTCAGCTTCTGCAATTTTTCAAGGTCTGTCTCGTTTTATTTCTGCTTCTTCCGTTTTTGAATTTTTTACTCGGGGAGGGAGGAGTGTTTTTTGTAGTGAAATATCATTTTTAGTTTCTTTCTGATCAACTTTATTTTCTTTTCTTAACTGACTTCAAGTCTGCATAGCTTTCAAATTTTCTTTCTCTGCTCGAATATTTTCATTCATACCTAAATTCTCACATATAGTTAAAATCAGTTTTTTATATCATTTAATTCATCATGTTTCTTTCCTTCACTCTCCTTATTTAAAACATAGTTATAATCTATTTCTTCGTAACAGTGAAGGTCCTTTACTTCACTAATTTTTTCTGAATGATCTTTCGTATCATCCTTCACTATTTTTACATCAGTACTTTTTACTTTTTCATATTTGTTCGCTGGATTCCTAGATAAGGCATCAGCATTGTCTTACCTGCCTTATATACTACATCAAAATCGTTTTCTGCTAATTTTAACCTCTATCTTGTGACACATGAGCATGGGTCTTTGAATTTTGAAACCATACTAGGGGTTTATGATCGGTAACAAAAGTAAATTTGCGTTAATAAAGGTAGGGACGAAAATATTGTATACAATAAACAATTGCTAATGCTTCTTTTTAATATGTGTCAAACATTTTCTCATTGCCATTTAGCGTTCGCGAAGCATAAGATATAGGTTTATCCATACCGATTTTTCCCTGGAAAAAATTCCTCTATTGCATAGCCGGCTGCGTCCGTTGTTAAAACAAATGGCCTAGAAAATTCTGGCCGTTGTAAAACTGGTTCTTCGCAAAGTTTTTCTTTGAGTGTGTCAAATGCACGTTGCTGTTTCTCAGTCCATTTGAAAGGGGTGCCATTTTTTAAATGTTGAGTTAGAGGGCTTGCAGTTTTAGAAAATCCATCAGTGAAACGACGATAATATCCAGCTAACCCTAGAAATTGTTTGACACTTTTCTCATCTTTAAGGATGGGAAAATTTTTAACTGCTTTAAGTTCTTTAGGGTCTGGAGTACACCGTCCCTGACAATGATGTGACCTAAATATACTACTTCGTGTCGCAAAAATTCGCATTTATCAGTTTGAAGCTTCAGATTCGCATTCCGTAATCTATCTATTAATTCATTGAATTTTATTTCATGCTCTTCTAAACTGTTGGCATATAAGACGATATCGGCTAGATAAACGAATAATTAGGTTCCCTATAATCCTGATGATACACGGTGGTCAGGAAGGATGAATAGGCATAACAAAAATGGCAATAAAATCCGTTTGCGGGATGATATTCGGGCACGAATATACATCAAAAATCTGTTTGAATTAAAATCCTAGCTGATCCTGTTCTCGAGATATCGTAAAATTGCGCATTCTAGCTATTTCATCATTAGAATTTCCTCTTAAATTTAAGGTTGAGAGGATTTTCAGTTGTCTTAACCAAATAATTCTGTTTGTGTAAAAAATATATTCACGTCATTCAAAACAAAACAGGCAAGAGGACGATGCTTTTGTTTCAAGATAACCTTTTCCCTGAGTGCATAAAAGGCTAGGATCAGTCAGAAGATTTTGGGTGATTCTTATCTTGTTTGTGTCTTGGAAATTTTTTATATTTTCCGTGTTAGAGATCAAGTTTGAGTGGCATGCTAACGGATAAATATGGCTTCTTCTCCACTAAAGAAGAATATAGATCATAAATGTGATCATGAAGAGAATACGATGAAGGTATGTGCACCTTGTGGTAGAAAAATAATTTTCGGATGAAAAAGATCACAAGATTTTCTTATATCTGAGACCAACGAAGAATTGATCAGGAAATACATTAATATATGTTTCGATACATCTAGTTCGAAATTTCCGTTAAGTATTTGTAGCTCTTGTCGTCATGCACTTGCTAATCGGGGAAAAAATATTTTCACAAGACCTTTACAAACTATGCCAAATTATGACGAGATAATTTTACTGAAAGAAACTAGAACGACTTTCAATTGTAACTGTTACGTGTGTCGAGTAGCACGATTTAAAGGTCATTCAAAACCTATAAAAGGTAGAAGGCATATGCTCAATGTTTCCAATCAAATTGATGCATCTAATGGTCTCAATGGCACAAAAAATGTTCATGTTCATGAATCCGAACCGAGTAAAAAAGAATCAAGGGATTCGTTTGGAATGTGTAGAAGGTGCTTTCAATAAGTAGGTAAAGGCACTTATCATCCTTGTGTTTCTACTTCTAAGTCAGAAAACAATGCCCGTGACAATGTATTGAAAATAGTAGGAAAGTTACCTGAAAAGCAACAAAGTCAAATTTTTTCTTCAATTTTGAAAGCAAGAAGATCTAGTGTTGAACAACAAGGTGAAGAAATAACTTTAAATACTCTGGGTTCCAAAATAAGAGTAGCTGTGAATCCAAAACCAAATAAGCAAGTTGTTTTTCATGCCGAAAAATTAGACAATTTTCATGTAAACTCTGGTGTTTCATGCAACCACATGAAAAAAATGAAGAGTTTTTTGAGAAGCAACGCAGGCAGGAAATCTGTTCGTGTATCATACGAGCAAAACATATCGCAAAAATTAAGAACTTTAGAAGATGTTTACAAGGATAAGGTTTTCCAGTTTGATACTGAAAACGACCAAGAAGAAAATAGGCCTGTGATTTGGGCAGATGCTGAAGAATTGCTGGACGCAGTTGTAGAAAAGCGGGGCCAAATTGGTATACCTAAAATAAAATTAATGGCGGATGGAGTATAGGGGTTTTTCAAAATTTCGATGACAATTTTGACTGAAGATTATTCTGCAATTACTGAAAGTGCCAAGGGAAGTAACGGTACAAAAGCTAAACTAACAAGTGTTCAGGAATTGATACTATTGTGCGTAGTGCCTCAAATAAAAGAAACCTATGAAAACCTCAATTTATTAGTCAAATTGACTATAGTTAACGATATTCCCTTCAAATATGTATCAGATTTCAAAGTTTTGCTGCTGGTGAATGGACAACAAACTGTATCAGCAAAGTAACCTTGTCCCTATTGTTTTTTTACTTTAATAGAACTACGTCACACACAAGACACGTCAAATAAAAATTCTGAAGATATTCATGATGAAAGTACTCAGTTGAAGACTTACGGAGATTTAAAAAAAGATTGTAATAAATTTGAATCTCTAGGCAAAAATAAAATAAAAGCTAAAGATTGTCGCAATACAGTCAATCATCCTCTCTTTGAAGAAGATGATGAACTGTACTTCATGAAAAAATGTGTGATTTCCGAACTACACATTCTGCAAGGATTCGTGAATCATCTCTTCTGAAATGGTTTAGTTCCTATTTTGTTCGAAGAGATAGCTTCACTTTGGCCGAAAAAATTACATCTGATTTAAAAAAATTATCCGAGGACGCGCTGCTTAGTGGTGATAGGCACCCACCGAGCAGAAATATATATATATATATATATATATATATATATATATATATATATAAACACGGGTGTTAAACTAGCATATATTCATCTATTCTATACATACCTTGTATAAAAGTCATAATTAGCTGAAATACGTAATTTGACGATATCTCGTGAACAGGATCAGCTAGGATTTCAATTCGAACGGATTTTTGATGCATATTTGTGCCCGAATATCATCCTGCAAACGGATTTTATTGCCATTTTTGTCATACCTATTCATCCTTCCTGACCACCGTGGATACAAGATCCATTAAACGCTAGAATTTTGCAGGTGCATTTTTTAGTCCAAAGGGCATCCGATTGAACTCATAATGTCCAAATGATGTGGAGAAGGCCGTTTTATGAGAATCCTCGGGATTCATTCTTATCTGATGAAATCCTGATGTACTATACAAACGGGTGTATTATATGGGGATTGTAAAGGGTCTCACTATTTCACCTTCGAGGAGTTCATTGACCTATTGTGTAATTTCTTCCTTACGTGCTGGTGGATGCCTATACGGTCTTGTGAAAATTTGTTGGTTGTCAGTTGTCGAAATAGAATGTTCTAATACGTTTTTTGCTCCTAGACAGTCACCAGGTATATGGAATACATCAGCATGTAGGGAAATAAGATTCTCTACATATCGTGCTTCTTCTTCATTAAGGTGATCTAAGCGTAACAATTTTTCAATTTCCTCAACTCTACTTTCTTCAGGATTATGATATGTTTTTAGTGGTGAATTAACGTTACGAAAACTTTTGCGAATTTGTTGCATGAGATCAAATTTGCAATTTTTATTTTTAAATGTGGAGACTTGGTTCGATTGAAGTGAGGTATATTCTTCATCCATAGAGATTTCTTCAAAGTCTTCTAATTCGAAATCAGGGATTGCGATTGTCAAAGGATTTTCGCTGGTATTTGCTATTTTTAGATAACCTCGTCCATCATTGTTATTCACTATGGCATTAACTGAAAATAATTCTGTTCCAGGGAAATAATAATGGTATGTGACCTACTTATTTTTTTATTTTTTTTTTTTTTATGTAATTGAATGTTTCGAGTCGCATCAACTGCCAGGGTCATTAGCGACTGTACCATAGGGTTAATTATCAACTGTAGGGTATTTGTGAGGTAGCATACCAAGGGATCGCGCCATCGTGGCTGCCAAGGCTGCAGTGTTGGATCATGAGACAAACACGATACCATCTGAGCCACGATGACTCCCTGTCTTTATTTCTTATATTGGCATAAATGTTTAGATTTGTTCTTCCTGGCATGGTGACCCTTTCCAGTGGAGTAAAATGATATCGTTTATTATTAAATTCTAGTTGGCCTTCTGCATAGTTTATTTTAGCGTTGTTAATACTAAAAAATTTGGTTCCTTATACTCCATCATGATCCACTAGGACTTCATTTGGGATAGTATTAAATACTGTGGGACTGTCAAGGATGTTGATAGTGATTTGTCCCCAGGTATATATCGGGTGTTCAATTATTCCGGTTAACTTTAGACGTACTGATTCATTGGTTATAGTAGTGTATAGGATCACTTTTTCCTTAATTAAATTTGGGCCTGCTTTTAGTCCCCTCAATGATAAGCTAATATATGGGAGTGCATTGTCTACGCTAAGATTTACGCGCTCTGTTCTACATTGAGGTATATCCGAGTGTCTTGGCGTCTATATCATTCTTACAATAGTTAAAAATTGTTGATGAATCTTGATTTTGATTATTGGTTGGGTTTGGATTTGAGTTTTGATTAAAATTTTGATTTGCATTATAATTCGGATGAAAATTTTGATTGCATTTTTGATTTTGATTGAAATTTTTATTTTTGTTGAATCTTTGATTCGGGTTTTGATTGAAATTTTGATTGAAATTTGGGTTTGGTTAAAATTTTTACTCCGATAAAAATTTCTATTCGGGTTGAAATTTTGATTTGGGTTAAAGCCTTGATAAAAATTTCGATTTGGGTTGAAGTTCTGATTTTGGTTAAAATTTTCATTAAAATTTGGATTTGGGTTGAAGTTACTATTTTGGTTGAAACCTTGCCCTCGGTTATTCTGTGGATTGTATTTACCTATATTACGGCGAGTCCTATTGTTTACCTCTGACTGCGAGGTACCTGGTCCTGCCTTTTCCGCAGGTGGAATCGCCGAGTTGAAGGGGGCTGTGTTGGACTCCGAGTTTGTTTTACTTATTGATTGGGTTTTAAATCTTGGTTCACCTGAAATCGGCAGGTGAGATGGTACTGAAAATTCTTTATAAAAAGTTTCTTCTGGATTTTGATCTGGGCATAAAGTTTTATCCGCGAAAAATGCAGTGGAATTCGCACTAAAAAGGTTTTCAAAATATTGTCTATTTTCTATTTCTGATTCGTCAAAATTAGATTCAGTATTTCTGAGTAAACTTTCCCCTAATGTGGAACTAGGTGTTGCGTTGAAACTTAAAGTATCACAAATTTACTTTTGCCGATTACTATACTAGTGTCTCCTTGGCGCAATCGTTGTACTTTATCTATAAACAAACTATTTTTTTCTTCATCTGGTTCAGGTCTCGATGATACATATTTTCCTGGGTCACCGTATTGATCTGTTGCGCCAATCCTGGATTTTCCTTGGTTTTGCTACGCGTTCTAATTCTTTCCATGGAATTAAAATTAGTAAATGGGCCTGCCATTTATATATATATATATATAATATATAGATAATGTTTAGGATATGTAATGATTTTCATAATTGTAAGGATACACTTATAACTTAGAACTTATGCATTTTTATATAAATAGATAGCTAGATAAATAGTTAAATATGAAGATAGATAAATAAATTAGATATGATCGATAGATAAACGTTTATTTTTCAGCCTGCTGGTCTAAAAAAATTGACTTGCTTACACTTCCATTTTTATAAAATTTTCTTAAAACTAACCCTTAAAAACCATCATGCATCCATTCCTTATCTCTAAGCCGCACGCTCTTATCGCCTTGCCTTCCTCGCTTTGCCTCGCCTCGCTCGCCTGTCCCTACTTTTTCGCATTGCCTAGCTTGCCAACCTCTGTTTTCGCTCTAATACCTACGACTTATCTACTATTTACAATATTTACATCGTACTTATATCTACTTTCTCTCCTATTTACAATCTTTCTGTCTTCATTCCTCTTCCTCCTTCCTCCTCTTCATCTCCATCTTACCCAACACTCTCTTCACCCATGCTACTGCCCTTTTTTCCCCCTTTTCATGCAAAAGTACCACCATGCTTATCTCACTTCTTTCCACCTCCACGCACTCCTCCAACCAGTGCTCCACCCTTGCATCCCCCTTTCCACATAGTTCACACATCATTTTCTGCCGAGAGAGCCAGAACCTATTGAAATCCTCCATGCACCCACACCTCATCCTCGCTATAAGCTCCTGACTTCCTTTCTCTCCTTTCTCACATAAATATTTCGCTCTTGCCCTTGGCATAATCCACACGTAGTTCCCATTAAACCTTGACTCTCTTATTCTCTCTTGCCCTTCTGTCTTCTCTCTCTCCATGCCGTTTAGCTTAACCGAGTCATAAACCTTCCTTCCTTCCTCGTGCATCCTTCTCACTTCATCCATCTGCAGTCCATTCATTCTAAAATACCTTTCCCTCTCTGCCTCCATCTTCCCACCCCCTCTCCTGTTCTCCTTCTCTCACCAACACTCCCTAACCAGCCTACTTCCCCCCTCTTCCAAAAATTTCTCCTCATATTTACACGCCCTGCTCCCTGCTAGAATCCCTACACTCGTTCTCCCCGTCTCGCTGCTGACAATATACTTAGGCGTGTTCCTTGTCAACCCCAGGGTCCACTTTACATACGTCTCCTGTGTTCTATTTACCTCTTCACTTACACCCCCACACCTCTACTCCATACAATAGCACACTCATCACTAGCGAATCAAACTCCTTTCTCTCCTCTCCCTCCTAGCCCTGTCGTACAGCATTCTCTGCACATCCCTTTTCTTTCTCGTCAAATCGTGATCGATGAAAACTAACTCATCCTGTATCCTGTTCATATTTCGCATTACCCCTAACTTTTCTTCCCAGCTCTCCAACTCCACAACCGCCACTTCCTTCTCCTTCCCCCCCTCCAACTTAATTCTCCCTACCCTGCCTTTAACCCACCCTATGCTCTGTATCAGCTCTTCCACGCCCTCCCTTTCTTCTCCACTTTTTAGCTTCAACCCTTTTATCGCGATATCATTTCTCCTGTCTGCCTTTTCTTTTCTCTCCATTCTCAACTCCATTGCCCTCATCCTTTCCCTATCCGCCCTCTCCTCCTTTTCATTCCTACGCTCTCCTACTTTATCTTCTATCATATTCTCTACCCTCTCCCACATACCTTTAATCTCACTCCCCCCACTCCCGTCTCCTACTTCCATTTCCGTCCTGCCCTCAACCTTCTCAAGTCTCTTTTCCGTCCAATTCGCTTTTGTCCGGACTCTCTCGGCTGTTCTTCTTCCTCTTCAAGAGATCTTCCCCGACACTTGTGCTCGACTCTCTCTCCCTTACCTTCTCGCTTCCTTCGTTCCCACCGTTCCGCCTTCTCCCTCTCCCCGACGCGCTACTTGACACCGAACCACGCGGTGTTGCTTTCCTTCCACTCTGCCGCCGTTAACTGGGACCTCTCCATGCAGTACCCATCGCAGCCGACGGATGTCTATGAAGACTCGCCGCCAAATTTTCCCTTTATTTCCCTTCTTTTTTTTTTTTTTGCTTTTCTATTCCTCACAGCCCCTGCAGATACCCCTTTCTCTCCCTTAACATCCCCTAACTCTGCTAGATCCACCCTTGACCCCTCAAAGGCCCAAGACTCCCGACCACAAACTCCTCCGACTCCTTGTCACCTTAACCTCACTTTCTCTATCTACCTAAATCTCACCTCACTCCCACGCCAAAAAACACTTTTTATCTCCCCAATTCACCCCACACAACTCTACTCACCTCCTGGGCTTCCACGCTCACACTCCACTCACACCTTCCACACAAATTCCGTAAAATCCTCTCACCACCTGTCATCAAACACGTTCTCACTTCCGCCACCAACATGCCAATAAATTAGATATGAAGATATTTAAATTAGTTTAATGGATTTCTGACGAGTCTCAACCTTGCGTCTTATTTATTATTAATGTATCATGATACATATGATATATAATACATTATAAAATAATAATATAATACATAAGGCTCAGAACTAAAGTGAGATAGAATCTTGTAAGAGCATGAATCTTTATTGACTACGACATTTTGGCTTCTGCCAATTTTTTAAAAATAAAGGACTTTCATATGACTTGGATTGCTGTTTTCCTGAAGAGGAGAGCATTTGACTCTCGAAACGTCGATGATTAAAGGATCTTCTCAAGATTATCAAGGTCTTTTCATTTGGTCTGAAGTATATCATCTTATACCTTTTACGTTATTTAAATATTTATTTACTCAGACGCATAACATCGCAATCTAACTTTTACGAATGTATCATGATTTTTCTTATCTCAACAATGGATTTATTTTTTTTATTTTTTTTTCAAATTTTTTTCAGTCCTTCTTAAGCTTATGCCTCATATTTCACAGATTCCAATATATCTTATTCTTCAAATTCTCAGGATATCTCAGGCTTAGATTCCTGTTAAACTTCTCAGATTTGAAAATTATTTTAACTGTTCACTTTTTTTATTTACTCAGGGTTTCTTAAAATTTTAATTATTATCAAATTTCTCAATTTTCAAAATATCTGATTTATTCTTCAGACTCCCGGGATTTTCTTAAATTTTACTTTCAATTTCATAAAATTCGAATATTTCAGACCCAAGAATATCTTATATTATTTTTCAGATTTCTCAGGATTTCTTCAATTTTATTTCCAATTTCATAAAATTCAAATATTTCAGAATTAAAAATATCTTATATTATTTTTCAGATTTCTCAGGATTTCTCAGGATTTCTTCAATTTTATTTGATTTTTAATTTCTTAAAATTCAAATATTTCAGACTTAAAAATGTCTTATATCATTTTTCATATCTTGTCAGGATTTCTTCGATTTTATTTTATTTTTTAAAATTCAATCATTTCAGACTTAAAAATATCTTATATTATTATATAGTTCATATAGTTGTTTACGTCGATTCGCATCACAATTTTGTAACATTTTAAAAAATATTTCAAGTGAGGTTTCGCGCTATATACGTTGAGTAGATGGTTTGCCAAGAAAAGTCATTGCTTTTTTAAGAAGAATTGATTTTAGAAGATCCTAGGAGATTTTGAGGTGAGCACAAGGAATTTTCATGTTCAGCCGATAACCTTAAAGTTTCGTGCACGTGTTATACTAGAGCAAAAAATATAGTGTGATACGTATGTATGTTCTTCGATTTGCATTCGTAGATACAGCGTTAAATATATGAAATGTTATTTGAAGAAATAATTCAGTAATACATATATCGAAAATTCGTGATTTACGTTAATAGATATATGTTTCGTGATCTCAGAATTTCGAATATCTTATATATCAATATCTCTAAGAGAGTCTACAAGAAAAACAGTTCAAATTACGTATGTATAACAGTTCTTTCAATAAAATTTGATTGCAATAAAGATGTTTTCCTTGATGTAGCAAAATTAATAATATATTATTAATAACCCTCAAAGAACCTGCACGACATGCGAGCGGTATGTGTCGCATGCGTGACTGTTACGACGTGCGAGCGATAAGCGCCTCAATTGATGACGCAACTGTCTCGTTCTATGAGGGCGATGCGTGCGAGAAAATCCACACGCGAGTAAAGCACGTGTGTTGTGCAATGCGCGCATTTTGCTCTCTGGGCAGCTCACATAGTTGCAAATCGCAGAGATTAGAAGCATTTAAGCATTCCTTTACAAAGCCATGGAGCAGGCGGCCGAGACCGTTGGTCTGAATTTTGAAATTAGAAGGGAGGAAAGTGCATTACTCCATCTAGATGACTCACTTCTAAAAGCCGAAGTAAAGAAAGCCGAGTTTATAAAATTGCAATAACAGCTAGTCGACAAGAAACTGCACGGAAACTTTTATAGAAATGTGGAACTTAATTCAGGTACAGAGGGTTTCATTTTTGCATGTCAGGACGGTGTCATTTCTGCCGTAATATACTGTGACCGCATTTTACGTCAAGAAGTTCCCAGCGATAGGTGCAGCGCGTGTCATGCACACGTTGGGTACCGAGAACATATAATTTCCTGGTATCCCACTCACAGTGGAACCAGGTATCTCTACAGACATAATGCAGCCCTAATCGTGCTTTATTACAATCTTTGTCGCTCTTATGCTGTTAGCCGCGAACCTGCCGAACGCTCCGAGGGAGATAGAGTCAATTGTCCAAAACGAGAAGTGTCAAATTTTCTAGAACGCCGATTTTCGGACAGCAGTCTCCATTGCATGCTCAAGGCCTGACATCGTTATCAAGACCTTAAAAGGGAACTGCAACGACTGTACCCAAAATATTCGGTTAATGTAACTGTCCTTGTGTTCGGTGGTCTCGGAGGTGTAAAACTATCACTGGTTCGTAACCACACAGCCATACCTGCGTGCCAAAAACATGCGCAGGCACTTATGAGATGGATGCAGAAAGCTGTCATCCTCGGTCCTATGGCCGCCCATCTCACGGTCGTGAGACGTGGCCATAGGTGTAATTTGCCGCGGCTCTGCTTGATAAGTGTCTTACAAATAAATTATCTCCATTTGTTTCCTCTCTAGTATCCCACGTGTCCTCTGTCTCACCTCTATTTGTAAACATACCTGCATACACTTTCTGATTTTTTTACCCAAAAAAATAATCGTTAAAATATTACATCATATTTTCTTTTTTTTAATCATATTTGTATACGTATTATGAAAGCTGTCAACAATTTAATCATTTAAATGCAGTGAAGGTTTTTATTTGAAACAATTAAAGATAATTTTTAGAACTAATATACTATTCTTTAAAAGTGATAATAATGAGCTTCAACTATACAAAGTCTGGCCAAATCAACCAGTAAATTGACCTAAAGTTATTTTTAAAGTGAAGTTTGCAACTATCATACTTTATACGTTTAGATAAATAATCAATATTTAGCAATAAAAATCTGGGCTAATTATATCATTTCCATTTCAATGTTGTTATTTCATTCATCTTATTATGGTTATTATATATTTTTATTTTAATATGTTGAGAAAAGCACTTAAAAAAGTACATTATGCACATGCAGGACTTAAAGTTACTTGTAAAAGAAAGTCACTGAGTCAGGATTAGTTGTTGAACACCAAAAACATCATTTATTGAAAAAGAGTGTCAAAGTGTTTGCCTTTCAGCAAAGGCTACATAAAAAGTTCACAATTAATTTACAAGTAGAAGCGTAAGAGGTACCGTACCGATTCGAACTTCGTAACATTCGACACTGACTCCTGACCACCTCAATTCGTGCGGTGAGGAGAGAAGATAACACGCACGCAACACACATTCATACGATACAATACGACAGACAGAACCGACATGAATTATCCGGAACATTCCCTCCCCCCCTTTCGATGATTAAAAACGAAAAATGACACTAACTATAGTCACAAAAAAAAAGTTCACATGGTAGGTTGCACCTCCAACGGGTGAACCGGCAATACACACAACTTTACAATAGGTCTATCAAGAGTCCTATTAGCAGTCCGCAGAGTAACGGATCTGACACGACCTTCAGCGTCCGGACGTGTAGCAATGACGCGACCTAGAGCCCACTTTGTGGGAAGGAGATTTTCGTTCAAGATGAGCACGAGGTCATCAATATTGATTGGAGGCATAGGCCTCTGCCACTTCGGACGAATTTGCAGTTCTTGCAGGTATTCAGAGGACCATCTGGTCCAGAAATGTTCATACATCTGTCTGGTAAGCTGCCAGCGTTGTAATCGATTTTGCTTAAGATCTATGAGAGATGGTTCTGGAACTGTGAAGATCGGAGTACCGATCAAGAAATGACTCGGTGTCAACGGCACCAGATCACTCGGATCATCACTCTGAGCTTGTAGTGGACGTGAGTTCAGGCAAGCTTCCACCTGTGCGAGGAAAGTCGCCATTTCCTCAAAAGTCAGAGTAGTATCTCCGACAACTCGACGAAGATGGTGTTTCACAGAGCGGACAGCTGCTTCCCAAAGTCCTCCGAAGTGTGGGGCGGCTGGAGGGTTGAAACGCCACGTAGTTCCGTTGTCAGCAAGATAACGGCTGATGGTCGCAGAGACAGCACAGGCCTCATCAAAAAGAGTACGGAGCTGTTTATCGGCCCCCACAAAATTAGTACCGAAGTCGCTGTAGAGAAAGGTGCTTATCCCACGTCGAGCAGCAAATCGTTTGTAAGCCGCTATGAAGCCATCAGCGGTGTAGTCCGAGCACGCCTCCAAATGGACTGCTCTCGTAGCGAAACAAACAAAAACTACAATGTAGCCCTTGTGTGACTTGCGGCCTTTACCTTTTGTAGTTCTCATCCAAATGGGACTAGCGTAATCCAGACCGCTTATAGCAAAGGGTCTAGACGGTCGAGTAACTCTGTGAGTAGGCAGTTGACCCATAAGTTGAGTGCAAGTAGTTGCACGATGTCGAGCGCAAGTAACGCAATGACTCAAAACCTTCTTTACGACACAAAGTCCTCTGATGATCCAATACTGTCTCCGCAAATAAGACAACGTAAGTTGTGATCCCCCATGTAACACGGCTTGATGTCCATTTTGTACAATGAGTGTGGTCAGGATTGAATCTTTGGGTAGAATATAAGGGCATCTCTCGTCGAAGTCCAAAACAAACATGTTTCAAACGACCTCCCAGTCGTAGTAAGCCGTCAGAGTCCAAAAACGGCAACAAACGAAGTAAAGGACTTTTTGTAGTAACTGGGAGTTGTTTGCGCAGCAACTTAAGCTCTTCGAGGAAGTGTCGGCGTTGTTCATACCCAATCAGATGGCATCGAGCTCATTTCAAAACGTCTGGGTTAAGTTTGCATGGAGGAAAGTCAACGGATTTCCTTTTCAACCGGTCGATGAATCGTAGACAGAGAGCGGTAATGCGAAGTAGTTTAGTCAAAGTCGAGTATCGACCCATCAGGGACCACGGTGGATCAAGTTCAACCGTTGCAGCATGGACAACTGTCCTCTCCTCTCTGTTGATGCTTGGATCTACCGAACTTGTAGAAGATGGCCAAGAAGTGGCTGGTAGCGATAACCAAAGTGGTCCAGCCCACCAGAGAGGATGGCTCTCCAAAAGTAAAGGAGAAATTCCTCGAGACGCACAATCAGCTGGATTGTCAGTCCCTGGAACATGATGCCAAATAGCGTCAGGCAAGATAGTCTGTATTTCCGAGACCCGATTCGAAATATATGTCATCCATCGTAGAGGATGGCCTCGGATCCAATCGAGAGTATTTGCCGAGTCAGACCATAGATGACTCGGCACCGTAGTGGGTATCTTTAAGACCAAGCGAACATGAACTACCAGTAGGTCATTCAGAGAAATACCCAAATCAGTTCGCTGAGAAGCATTGAAAACCGGTCTCAATTTTGTACTGGAACTGGTTTCCTTGACGACGCAGTGGTGCGGTAAAAAATAACCCTGAGTAGCTTGCAACTCATCAGGATTAGACACTAAGTCCATCTCACCTAAAACCGCATACTCCTGTATGCTCTGTGCGTAAGATTCATGCAAAACAGGATCTCGTTGAAAACGTCTCTCGAGACTCAGGAACATTCTATAAGCGGCAGAACGAGAATCTCTCAGATTCATCGACCGATCCTTCATTGGAAGTCGAACAATGTAACGGCCCTCTTCGGAACGCTGATAAGTGGAGAGAAAAAGTTTCTCACATTCCTCCTCATCAAGAGTGAACTGAGGAGATACAGTCGGTAGATCCTCCTGTACAACAAATCGACGCAGCAGGTCTAACAATTCGTGATCAACCGTACATTGCAGTCCAACAATTTCACGAGTAAACAAAAAAGTTTCTTCAGAAAATAGCCCGGACAAGATCCAGCCCAAAGAAGTTTGCTGAGCCACAGGAGAACCCAAAGGACCCTTTCGGACTCCTTCCTCAATGACATATGAGTAAACCTCTGCACCTAAAATCATGTCAATCGAGCCACCACGATCGAGAAGTGGATCCACCAATTCCAGCCCCTGAATATGGAGCCAATGATCCGTAGAAATACCACGAGGGGGTACATAAGACGTAAGCTTCGGTAAAATAATGCAGCGTACATAAAAACTAGCCTCAGGATTAACGCATGACGTCACCCTAACATTTATCAAACCTCTAGAGGCTTTTGTGCGTTGGATGCCGACACCCCCTACCGTGACGATGGCACGAAGTCGTTTTAACTTAGTCTCCTAGCAAGAGACTCAGATACAAAAGACGCTTGAGCGCCCTGATCAAGAAGGGCTCAAGAAGAATATGAATAGCCATCTGATCCTCCAGTGGAAACGATTGCTGTAGCTAGAAGCACGGGCCCATCTAGTCAGAAAGGAGCTTTAGCAACATGCGAGTTGACGGAAGACATAGCAGGTGTAAACGCGGTGATATTTACATTTAAATTAGACGTAGTAGGCACAGCTGTAGTGACAGATTCACTTCCTGAAGCGTTACTAGAAGACCGATGTAACATGGTATGATGTTGACCGGAGCAAGTTTGACAACGCTTGGGTGAGACACACTCTCGGATCATGTGCTTCCCCAAGCAATTAAAACATAACCCATACTTACGAATTAGTTTTTGTCGCTGGTCAGGAGTCTTGGATCTAAAATTACTATAAAAGAAAACAAAGTGCTTACCAGGGCATAGCGGACAACCACCCTCTTTTGATGCAGCACCATGAGCTGTGTGTGAAAACCCTTCTTACCAGATTTGACACCTGTCATTTTAAATTTACTTTCGGTAAACGAATGCTTGAATTGAGAACCTTCCGTAAACTCAAGTGACTCCAAAGCGTTCACTCGTGAAACTAAAAAGGTCCTCAAAGTCTCGAACGAAGGATTAGTAGGAAGTGATCCCGTTTTTTTCCCCCAAGCCTTGCGGAAGGAGCGGTCTAAACGGTTCACTGTCATGTAAGCCAGGATATCATCCCAGTACTTCGTTGGTCTATTCATGGAGGTAAGGCCACCAATCACTTCACAAGTGTCATTTAAGAGAGTACGAAGTCCCGAAACATGCTCTTTAGTAACAGGTTCTATCCCGGAAAGTTTCCCTAAATATGCATTAATAAGAGCCCGTTCACTATCGTAGCGATCCATAAGTGTTGTCCATGTTCGCTCCAGGTTATCCTCAGTGATACTTATGTTGATTAACAGCTAAACAGGCTCATCTGTCAAACTTGCCTTCAAGTAATGCAGTTTCTGGACGGACGGCAGATTAGCGTCGTCCTTTACCATCGAACAAAACATATCCCGGAAAGCAGACCATGCAGTGAAATCACCGGAAAACTTGGATAATTCCAGTTGTGGAAACATTTTTTTCACTTGCGTTAAAGGAGCGGTATTGGTAGCGGGGGTTGTATCCTTGGAAGAGGAAGAAGCACCAAGTGCGTCCAACTCGTCCTGTATATACACCTTCGCAACAACATATTTTTCTTCTCCTTTAGTAAACAAATCTTGCGCAAAATATGGATCGGTTGAATTGTCCTCACTCACAATGAGAAGCTGATCATGGTTTGTACAAAACTTGGACCACTTTTTTTCCAAATTTTGCAAGTGTACGTTGAGGACGTTCTTGGAAAGGTTCGTTTTACCGGACTTTTTCAAATTAGAAACTGCATTGCAGATGAGTTCGTAAATCCCATACTGCTGAGCAATACAGTCCTTAACGATCATTTTGATACGGCACTACAGTCAACGAACATAAACAATACAAAAATCGAATGAAATCGATACACTTTAAAAGTTACATCAAAAGATAAAAAAGTGAAAATTCGAATAAAATCAAAACACATTAAAAAATGTCAAAAGTCAAAGAGAAACACAACCCTGTCAGTATGACAGCGTAACTTTACACATTATAAATGCACACAAAAAATGTTACGATGTGTGCTGCAAAGTATCAGCTGTTCTAAAAGTCTTCAAAAGTTTAAAAAGTTACACAAAAATAGTTAAAATTCGAATAAATTCGAAACAAATTTAATAAACGTCAAAAGTCAAGAAAAACACAACCCTGTCAGTATGACAGCATAACTTTACCCAGTAAAAATGCACAAAAAGTGTTACGATGTGTGCTGCAAAGTATCAGCTGTTCTAAAAGTCTTCAAAAGTTAAAGAAGAATCAAAAAATAAAAAACGATACACTTCCACAGTTAGATCAAAATAATGAGTTAAAATTTGAATAAAGTCAAAACACGTTAAAAAGAGTCAAAAGTTAAAGAAAACATAACCGTGTCAGTATGACAACGTAACACTACACATTTTGAGAACGAAGGTGTCGAATGCTACGAAGCACAGCGCTGCAAGGTGTCAGCTGTTCAAAAGTCTTCAGACACTTACCAAACGTAGAGTATGGAAAAGCACATGCTATCGCAAACCTGTCATTGTGTGAAGCGACTTGTGGGCAGTGATGGTCTGCCGATCAACACCAAGCATTGCGCACGTACCGGCGTGAAATCGGAAATCGAGGTTCAAAATGACATTTAGAACGCAATTTTGCACCGATTTTAGTTTTCTTTTTTTTTTTTAAAAACTCAGAACCAAATTCTTAAAAAAATGGTGAGAGTGGATTTTTCATTTTTTTGTTTATTTAATTTTTATGTTAATGCAAACAACGGAAAAAATGTCGATTTTTTAAATTTTATTTTTTATCTTCTAGGTAAAATTTTTCTTATACGTATCGTCCTTTGAGTTTAATGCACAAGGGTATCGTAAAGATAAAAAAATCTTTAACTTGCATGTTTAATTGTTATAAACAAATTGTGTCAACAAATAATCAACATTAGAGGTTAGTCGCCTTTCAAGTTTATAAACCATCAATATTTACATGTTTTGTAAACAAATTATATAAAAAAATGCACATCTTAGCTATTTTAGGTGAAAAGAAACCGTTTTTCTTCTGTCCTAGCTTAAATTATATTGCCAATGCCAATAATGTTTTCTGAAAAACTTTTTGCCACCCATCAATATTTGTGTATTTTACGAAAAAATTATATTAAAAAATGCCAGTGATATTGTGTAATGAAGTTTGATTATAAATTAAATAATTCGTTTATAAAATGAACAAATGTTGATGGGTTGTAGAATTTTTTTCAGAAAAAATCATTGGCAATGTAATTTCAGCAAGGTCAGGAGAAAAAATGATTTCTTTTCGCTTAAGAACACCAAAAATGTACATTTGTTTATATAAATTGTTTATAAAATAAACCAATATTGATGGGTGGGAAAAAAGTTTCCAGAAAATGTTATTGCCAATATAATTTCAGTAAATACAGAAGAAAAAACGGTTTATTTTCACATACGATATCGTAAAATGTGCATTTGTTTATATAATTTGTTTATAAAATAAACAAATATTGGTGGGTTAGAAACTTTTTTTCAGAAAAAATCATTGGCAATGTAATTTCAGCAAGGTCAGAGGAAATAATTATTTCTTTTCCTTCAGAAACACCAAAAATGTACATTTGTTTATATAAATTGTTTATAAAATAAACCAGTATTGATGGGTGTGGAAAGTTCCCAGAAACCGTTATTGCCAATATAATTTCAGAAAATACAGAAGAAAAAACGGTTTATTTTCACCTAAAATACCCTAAAATGTGCATTTGTTTATATAATTTATTTATAACATAAGCAAATATTAGTGGGTTAGAAACTTTTGTTCAGAAAAAATCATTGGCAATGTAATTTCAGCAAGGTCAGAAGAAAAAATGATTTTTTTTTGCTTAAAATCGCCCAAAATGTGCATTTGTTTATATAATTTGTTTATAAAATAAACAAATAATAAGTAATCTTAAATATTCATGTCCACGCATCATTCTTACGATAAAAGCTAGCGATTGCAGGGCAGAAATATACTTGAAAGGCGAATAACCTCTAATGTTGATAAATTGTTGACGCAATTTGTTTATAACAATTAAACATGCAAGTTTACGATTTTTTTATTTTTCCGATACCCTTGTGCATTAAACTCAAGGGACGAAACGTATAAGAAAAATTTCATCTAGAAGATAAAAAATAAAATTTTAAAAATCCACATTTTTTCCGTTGTTTGCATTAACATAAAAATTAAATAAACAAAAAAATGAAAAATCTACTCTCACCATTTTTTTAAGAATTTAGATCTGAGTTTTTCAAAAAAAATAAAACTAAAATCGGTGCAAAATTGCGTTCTAAATGTCATTTTGAACCTTGATTTCCGATTTCACCCCACTGTGCGGCGTAGGGATACACATCGTACGAGCAAGTGTAACGAGGCACCTGTAGCCCAGAGCGCGGGAAGTCTTCAAGTGACGTCACGTATCGGTCGCCGAGAACTGCCTTCACGACACCATCACTGTGCGATTTCGCAACAAGACGCGCGAAATCCGTCACATTTACCTTTTAACAGAACCGTCTTGCGATGCACCTTTAGAACACCTCACATTAGTCACTTTAATCCTGCAATGAACACTGATAATCCACTAGCTGAAGCCCTCATCCGGCTTTCGAAGGACCAATAATGTTGAGAAAAGCACTTAAAAAAGGACATTATGCACATGCAGGACTGAAAGTTACTTGTAAAAGAAAGTCACTGAGTCAGGATTAGTTGTTGAACACCAAAAACATAATTTATTGAAAAAGAATGTCAAAGTGTTTGCCTTTCAGCAAAGGCTACATAAAAAGTTTACAATTAATTTACAAGTAGAAGCGTAAGAGGTACCGTACCGATTCGAACTTCGTAACATTCGACACTGACCCCTGACCACCTCAATTCGTCCGGTGAGGAGAGAAGAAAACACGCACGCAACACACCTTCATACGATACAATACGACAGACAGAACCGTCATGAATTATCCGGAACATAATACTACCACAAATTTAAAACAAGTGATTCTAAATTATAACTACCCATTTTATTTAACTTAAAACAAGTCCTACTTTTTCGTATGTATTTTGAACACAAATGATTTGTATTTGACCGGCCTCTGCGACGGAGTTCTACCTATAACGCTCTAGTAACGTCTTACCGGATGGGCCGCAGCCTACACGGTAGAAAATCGATCGCACCGGAAAAATAAAACATCAACAGTTTGAAAAAAACTGTTTCAATTGAGCTGAAATACTGTTTCGTCGGTCGCAGAAGTTGACAATGCATACTTCTTACGAATTTTAATACAAAATTTGAAGAAGCTTCGATTTCGTATCGAGTTGCAATGAAAAAATACGAGATATTTTCATCAGATAAAAACAGTTTTTTATAAATAGTGGAAAAACTAAACAAGTTACAATGGATACGTATTTAAAAAATGAAAATTCTAAAGTTTATTCTCAAGTGCTCAGGGGCCTCCCCACTCTAGCAAAATAATTCAATATCTCCTTCTTGCATCCGGAGCCTGAAATATATATTTCAATCAGATATCAAGGCTGCCTGAACAGATAACCTAAAAATATAAATGAAGACCTATTGCGCAAACTCCGCCAGTTCGCGGCTGGCAGCTCTGTTCTCTAAGAGGATCTGATATACTAATTATCTCAGTACATCTCGCTCTTCTGTTAAGAGGATCTAGGATCACTAATTATATCAAGTCTCGCAATATCTCTCGGTTCTCTACAAAGAGGATCTGGGATCCTAATTTATTCAAATTTCACGGCATCTCTTGGTCCTCTACCACAAGACTCTGAAATCCCTAATTGTCCTATTATCACTCGGTCCTCTGCCAGAGCATCGGAAAACACTAATTCTCCTATAACTTCTCGTTCTTCTACTTATATAATCTTGTGATTCTAAAGTGTAAATGTGAATAAAAAAGACGCTGACAGTATACCTTCCGCGGACCGGCACATTTGTTAAAATAAGTTTAAAAAATATTAGGATACGAAGGAAATGACGCCTATTTGATTAAAACAGAAATTAAATATTTAGCTCAGTAATACTTTTTCTGTAAAATATATTATTTCGTTTTTTTCCAACAATTTTTGTGATTACCTCGAAAAGCGCAAAAAATGGATGTCAGATTAACCTTCAGCACGAAAAATGACATGCCGTTTCATAAAAATATAGGTCACATTTTCTGTACCAATATTATATGCGAAACATAACCTCCATTTTTTCAAAATGTCTTCGAATGACAGGAATTCTTTAAATTTGTAGACACAAATTAAATTAATAATGCCTCATAGTAGCCACCATGCACGGTAATTTGACGTGCGTGCACTTTTTGCAAGACTCAATAATTAAGTATTTTTATTGACAAGGATTCAATTCTGTCTATGTATGTATGCCATTAAGCCATTTCCCTTTCGGGGTAGGCGTGACACTACCCGATTCGGGTAGTGTTTCTAGATGGATAGTTTCTTGTAGTAAAGAATTACAAGTGTGGGCTCACCACACCCACGACGCCAACAGCACGCAGTAGTATTATTCCCGAATGGTCACTCATCCAAGTACGAACCGCGCCCAACACTGCTTAACTTCAGTGATCTAACGAGAACTGGGGTTTTCAGCGTGTTATGGCCATTGGCTATAAATCAGTTTATCCCGTTTATTTTTATTTCTATCGATTGATGTATGTTATATGCGCCACATTTGTTGCCTCTCCCCTTCTGGGGTAGAGCATTGAGAAATCATTCTACATAAGTGAAATTATGTCCCATATGTTCCAGAAAAGTCCACCAGATCTATGGATAAATCCTGAAAATTCGGTAATTCTGCAACTACGAGCAACTGAAATTATTCCGTCGACCGCTTATCCACTAGGGTACAGTTTAAGGTTTCCGAGAGTTGTAGCCATTAGAGAAGAAAAACCATGGTATAGCGTCTGCACTTCTGAGGAATTTTTGTCGTTTCTGAAGGTAAGCAGATAACATTTAGTTCGAGCCAAAGTTGTTTAGAAGTATGGCTGTTCTGTCATATAAGTGATTTGAATAACCACTTTTTAATTTTGATAACTTCATTTACTCATTGAATAACTACAGGTTGATTTTTGAATGTCACATACATACACCTATATAAAAATTTTCCCGGGAATTGACCGTAAATCTCCAGGAGTTCACGCTCGGTAATCGAACGGGAATTTCTCGGAAGTCTAGCAGGAATCTGTCGGAAGTCGCGTGCAAAACTCCCGTAACATCCAATCCAAGGAAAAGAGATGTACAAGACCCGGAACCAGATCGATATTTTCGGGTCCGGATCGAGCAGTTTCTATTAGCAGACCCGAACCGATCTTTTCTGTCCGGCTGTCTCAAATACCCGCACCGTTATTATACGAATCGAGTCTCTAGTCGACCCGCCCGAAAGTCTTCGGATCGGATCTGTGCGTGATATTCCAGACCCGGTGTTTTTCTGTTTGGGTCTCTAGTAGACCCGACCCGAAAAATGCCAGATCGGGGTGGATCTGTCCATCACTATTGATAACATGTCTCGAATTTGGTGGAATTTAAAATTTCAGGGGTATGTAGAGATAATTGCAGGTAGTTTCGAATTTCCGGCTGCGCAGTTGACATTGGAATTTATAGTTACGCATTAGATTCATGTCGCACTTCCGGATGCACAGTTGACTTATGTAGCATTGGTGGTTAAGCACTGAAGTTATGTCGCACTTCCGGCTGCGCAGTAGACTTAAGTGGCCAATTTTGTTGCGCCATAGAGTTATCTCTAGTGCACAACCACAAATGCCACATAAGCGTACTGCGTATCCGGAATTGCAATCCAGAAGTGCAACATAACTCGAGTACGCAACAACAAATGCTACAAATGTCTACCGCGCAGCCAGGAGTACGATATAACTCTAGTGCTAAACAAAATATGCCACTTAAGTCTACCTCGAAGCCTAAATTGCGACATAACTCTAGTAAGGCGGGTTTACACCAAGCGAGAATCGTTCGCAAACGCTGTTCGCGAGCGTCCTCGAACAGGAGGCTCGCCCGGTGTAGACGCTTGTCCGCACCGAACAGTGTTTGTGAACGCTGTTTGCGAACGTTCGTTCGTGCTCGTCCGTGTTCCGTCACTTGTCGGTAAATCGACGAACCATCAAAGGGATTCAGAGTTCGTTGCGCGTTCGGTGTAAACGGTACTTCTGTAGCACTTTTCTCGGAACTTGGCCGAATGCTCGCGAACAACTGCTCGTAAAGGGCGTGCTCAGGCAGTGTGAACGGGAAGCTCCCTCCGTGTTCGCGAATGCTCGTGAGCATTCGCAAACGTTTGCGAACATTCGCGAACAATAATCGCTTTGTGTAAACCCACCTGTACATAACGAAAATGCTACAAAAGTCTACCGCGTATCGGAAAGTGTGATATAACTCTAGTGCGCAACAAAATTTGTCACATAAGTCTACTGCGCACCCGGAAGTGCAACGTAACTCTAGTGCGCAACCAAAAATGCCACTGCAGTTTAGGAACCTTATACAAAAAAAAAATCCGTGACGTTGATCTCTCCCAATTGTGCTTCCCCGGACTCGTCTCTTTCTCTTCATGCTCTCTTAAATACCTTGACAACCCTTCCGTTGTCTGGTTCAGTTTCGTCTACCCTTGGAAGTACTCCTCCCATCTTCTTTTGATGACATTAACTTTTTCTTTTCGGACATATCTCCTGCATTTTTCTTGAAAAAACTAAATGACGTAAAATCTAATGAAATAGGGATTGATTGAATTTCCATTGGATTGATCTGCTTATTCTTTCCGGTTATTTTTCCTGTGCTCCTGCATATTTACAATTCCTCCCCTCAGGTTGGAATATTCCCTGAACCATGAAAAATGGATGTTATTCAACCAATTCCAACAGTATCCAACCCTACCTCTTCCAAGGATTTCCGCCCTGTCTCCATTCTGAATGCAATCAGAGATGCACGCAATCATTAAACCATTAGAACGGATTTTTCACCCTCAGTTAACGGATTACATCAATTCCAATAACCTTATTGAGCCCCTACAGTCCGGCTTTCGTGCAGGACACAGCATTATTTTGGCTATGGATACCAGTGAGTCATCGTACTGGGTCAAGATCAGGAGTGGCGTCCCGCAGGGTTCCATCTTAACCCCTACCTTATTCAATCTCTATGCTTCTGATCTTGGAAGTGAGCTTAAATACTGTAATAAACATAAATATGCGAATCATTTTAAATTATAAATTTCGGGACCTATTTCCTGTCTAGATCGATTGCTGATTTTGGTACAGGAAGATATTGATTCCATAGCCCATTGGGTTGTGGAAAATGGATTGCCTCTCAACCCTAGTAAAACAAAGGCAGTTCTGATAGGGCCCTCAAAATCACCCTCTTCTAAGAAACTAGCCACCCTACATCCATTATAGGTTAATGGATTCAACATCCCCTTCGTCGAGTCGCTTTTGGATCTGGGTTTGATACTAAATCGAACACTGTCTTGGAAGGAGTTGATCTGTGAAATATCTAGAAAGACTTTCCGATTCGCTCAGCAACTGAATCGGAACAAAAATTCCCTTCCCATCTCCACTCGAATTCTCCGTGTAAAAAGGCACATCCTTCCGATTTTCGATTACGGCTATTTAGTGTACAATTACATAATTGATAACCTTAATTTGAACTCCAGCGTTCCCTCACCGCATGTATTAGATTTATTTACAATATTCCTAAGAATGAACACATAATACATTACAGAGGCAAAGCTGGATTTGCAAATTTAGCCATGACGAGTCAATTCTTTATGGGTGACTTGACGTTTTCAGAAACAAAAAATGAAGCTACTTCGTATCTTTACAACTTTTTCCATTTTGTAGACAAAAAACTTCCCACCCTGTCCAGACTACGCCAAAAAAAGACAGTACGAAGAATTTACTTCCATCGAACACGTAAACTTCAACGTTCATTTATTTTTAGAGGTGCTCGTCTTTGGAACAAATTACCGTCTAGTTTAAGGAATGCTCGATCACGATACCACTTGCAGCATGACCTTTTTAAACATCTATATCAAATCAGTAATTTCATGTCGAAACAAACCGCTTGTAGTACATAATTTAAATTCAGATTTTTACCAGTACTTATATCTGGGTAGCCTATTCACTAGCGACGGAAAAATAGATGGGGAGTTAGATAGGCGCATAAATAAGGGTAAGAAGGTTATCGGTAGAGCAGGGTTCATCCTCACAAATAAAAACGTATCAAAAAAAGCTAAAATGGCCATACATAACTCTATTTTCGTACCGACTGTACTATACGGTAGCGAGACATGGACCTGTCAAGAAAAGGACAGGAGTAAAATCAAAGCGATCGGCATGAAACCTCTGCTCATAATATGCGGGAAAACTATGATGGAGAAAGTACGAAACGAGACAATCCTCATTGAATGTGGTACAGGAGAGACACTAGTTGACATATGAGAAAGAAATCAGCTAAGGTGATTCGGACATCTTGAAAGAATGAAAAATGAACGACTGACCAAGCAAGTTTATAAAGGTGAAGTAAATGGCAGAATGCCCAGACGTAGACCGCCGAAAGAATGGTTAGAATCTGTGAATGAGACACTAATCCGAAGAGACATAAGAAGCCATAGAAACACAAGAGCCTGCATGAAAAAATGCATGGACGTCAAGGAAGCTAGAGTAGTATGCCAGAACAGAAAAGTGTGGCGACAAATAGTTTGTAAACAGAGTGACAATAGAGTGAATGATGCCTGAAACAAAGACCTAGGATACTAATGGGCCCAAGTGGGGAACCATGCATAACAACTTTGTGAGGCTCCTCACTTGGGGTGATCGCTAGAGAGGTTGATCAGCAACCTGGGTCGGAGCAGTCTTGTGCAATGAACGTGTCATTTAAATGAATAACACGAGAATTCCAGATCAATCTAAAAAATCTATGCCTCACACCTATATATCTATATACCTTATACCCATATACCGACCTACTGTATACCTATATACCTATTCACTATTTTCCAACCGAGCAAGTCACGCCTACCACGAAAGGGAAATGGCTTAATGGTATAATAATAATAATAATAATATTATATATATATACCTATATGGTAGCTCTGCTACCATATAGGCGTAGGGATGTGGCGACCCCATCGCCCGAGAGCTCCTGCTCTTGCAGTCAGCCGCGTTGCTTTGGGCTAACTCCCCAATGCAACGAATTATGCGGTTACGACACAAGTATCGCGCAGTGCCACCCACAATAGGCCTCTCTCGGATGGAGGCCATGGTTCAGTTGGGAGTGGCAATAGGAACGAACCGAGGCGACGACCAGGCAATGACCCCGGACAAACGCAAGAACATCGATTTAAATGGTCGGACCAACTCAGGAGGGACCTTCTTACCTGTTGGCAAAGAAGCTCACCGGCGCGGAGAGGATTCATGAAGAGGTTGCATGACCGTTGGGGCAATATGCACCCGGAATATGCTCATAAAACGCCTCAGTATTTGAGAGATCAGGTATCCTTCTTGCGAAAAAACGGATATGAAGCTGTTTATCAACAGGAAGAGGAGCAACATCCTCCAGCGAACATTCCACCCGTTCCAGCAAGACCACCTTTGCAGATAGCCGATAATGTCAACATGAGAAGTAGGAGATCTATCCACCAAAAAGTCTTCCTCAGGATGGACAAATTAGCTGAAGCTAATACTGCTCTCCGCGATTTGCTCCCCGAAGATGTTAATCTCTGGAATCTGAACTGTGTAGTTTACGAGAAGGCGGTCTCTCTGCTTAGCGACGATAGAAGTAACGAAACTTCGGTACGTCTGAGTAAGACACGCGAGCGTATTGCACAGCTTCAGTTCAAAATTGAAACGGCGAGACGGCATGCATCAAACGTTCAGTGCGTGATTAGCTACATAACAGCAAATAAAAAGTTTACTCCAAAAGTTAGGGCACTTGCTCGAAACTTGAGGAAAGCAAATCACACGCTGAACAAGTGTAAACTGTCGACCATCAAGCAGCACTGGACGCAAAAAGTAAGATCTCTTTCAACAACGAAACAGCGCCTTGAACGGCGAGTTAAGTGGATTCAGGAAAATTCCACCTCTTCTACTAATCCTTCCCGTCTGTTCAATAAAGCGTCATGTGTAGTTAAAAATCCGCCTAGTCGAGAAGAGATTCAAGTCTTCTGGGAGCAAGTATATGGAGATACTTATCAGCTAAATTAGGAGAACATGCTGAGAAACCCCTTCATGGTAAGTTCTACGGCATCATACGTAGAGAAGAGCTCTCGATGGGTCTGTCCGACATGTTGCGAATATCCCTAATGTGGATATCTCGGACGTATAATTCAAGTCTGCTGGATTAAGATCGGAGACCGAGGGATTTCTTTTTTGCACTACGGTCGAGCTGACCCTTTACGTGATTGAATTCTCGGCACCAGCCGATGGTAATATCACGGCAAAGGAGGGAGAAAAACGCGCGAAATATCAAGCACTTCTTTTCGAACTGAGTAGGCTGTACCAAGGCTACAAAGTCCATCTTATAATTCTCATAATCGGCTGTCTTGGAGGTATGAAAGCTTCATTTATCAGCCAACTCGACAAGATTCGTCAGGCTCATTTCATCGCGAACCGGATGCAAAAGGCTGTTCTCCTGGGATCACTCCATCTGGTCCGTCAACACTGTTTCTCTTAAATTCTACAAAGATTGGTAGCTCTAAAAAAGTATCCAGAGGTGAAACCTTCATCTCCAACTGTCTTGTCTGCCGCGTAAGGTCATTCGCGGCTAGAGACCTGACTCCAAGGAACAGTGTTGCCCGATGTTCTCACGCGTAAATTTCCCGCTCTTGCTTACCTTCTAGGACAGGAGGAGCTTCCGGAGCCTACAACTTCTTGTATAACATGGTAGCTCTAAGAAAACATCCAGAGGCGACTGGTGTCACTTTCAACACTCACGGCCGCTATGTAAGGATAACAGCGGCAAAGCCAAACTGCAAACTACACCATGCTTCTAATTTTGTACCTACAACATCATCGTAAATGATTTCAAATAACGTATTGAAATAACTTATAACATTCTCATCTCATCAGTCACTTGACTTAGTCCGTGGCTATGACGAAAAACCGGGTTCACCCGAGAAGAAGTTTGAAAAAAAAAAATTATATAATTATATAATTATATTATATATTATATATTATATATTATATATTATATATTATATAT